>VYKG01000506.1:0-33043 GCA_011426275.1 Dactylonectria torresensis | reverse complement strand
CATTACATCCACTTTCGTGTCCAAGTGTAGTGGATTATTACGTAATCTGAGCGCCGACAAGTGGATGTAATAGAGATGGGCCACTTATATGTGGTCCACGTGGATTTACAGTGTAGTGGGTTCGAGCTATGCCGCATAGCTCGAACTGCAAGCAGGAACGTGGAGAGAACATTGACCGTAAGCGACGTCTCGAGGTCTTCCGCAAGGCTGAATCTATCAAGCGCTATGCCGGCGTTTTCGACCATGCCGTCTAGCCTTTTCAGCGTATTAACTCTCTCAGCGAACTTCTCGACAGAATCAAATGACGAGAGGTCAAGCTCCCAGACCTCGCCAATACCATGGCGTCCCGTCTCCTCTCTGATAGTTGCCAGGGCAGCCTCTCCGTTCTTTAAGGACCGAACGGCTAAGATAATGCGCTGAGCTCCTGCAGCAAATAAGTGTTTGGCACACTGGAACCCTAGACCGGCGTTGGCACCGGTCACGATGTATGTTTTGCTAGCGTAGAGGGAAGGGTCCGGAATGGGTAGCTTGGCGCGTTGGTCTTGAGCACGGACATTGTTGTGGGAACCAGTTGATTTGCTCCGAAGTAAAGTGGTGGAAAGTAATAACTTGGATAATAAATTGCTAAATCGCTTTTTCCTGTTTGTTATAGAATTAAATATTGTTGCGGTACGCTGTACGAAAGCGGTGAGCACCGGAGCGGCAGCCGGATGGCGCAATATGTGGTTGTCTGGAATGACGTTGTTCCTCGGAGGTAGTATTGGCGGCAGCCCGGATCGATGAGGTTGCAGAAGGTAAGGTACCCGGGCTAGGCAAGTAAACGTGCATGGATGAACAGGGGAGAAGCTGAATTTCGTGACTCGGCTCTCGGTCCTCGGAGTTTAAGGTAGATACCTCCTCCCCACCTAGGTTAGGAAGGCGCACGCGTGGGGGTGGGAGACGGGAGTGAAGATCTCGGCCTCTTCGGCTTTGTTAGAATTACCCTAGCTTTTATCCCCTGTAAGGGTTATTAATTAGCCTTACAAAACAGATCCGGGCTCGGCAGTTAGGGTTCAAGAATACACACTAAACCGCTGGTAATAGTAGGGAGCGGGCGGGGAGCACCTGAGCGAGCGTAACTAGCACCCGCAAAGTACCCTTAGTATCTCCTAAATCGCCTGACACAGAGCAACCACCCCAAACGCAAGTATCGCCGAGCAATAAGAAGCCTCGTTCTCGGTCCCGAGCCCCGACAAACTGTTAACGCCGCTTACCTCCGCTTAGCTTGGGATGGTTGTCTTGAGACACAAAGTCGCTAGATGGGTAGCCGTAGGCCCTATCGATGATCTTGACGAGGACCAAGGGCCTGGCCATGGTGTTTTACATCACCAACCATGCCACGAAGTTGGACACGCCAATGTGGAGACGAATTGCCCACGCGGCCGAAGTCTTGCGGCAGCTTCGCGAAGATGCCGTGTCGAGGCGCGACGCATCAGCATCCGCAGACCTAGGCGCCCAGCGACCTGGTGTGCTGAACCAGAGTCGGCAGTTTCTGATGAGGGTGGCTCATCGGATATTTCCGAGAGACAGCTCTCCGCCGTGGAGGTATGTTACCACACGCTCGAGTGCAACAACGTGTGTTGTCATGACTCGTTTGTCAGATACAGTCCATTCAGTCTTGCCTTGGAGCTCCCTTTTATGTGTGTATTCGTCTGTGGCCTCGCGAAGCCAGTCTTTGAACGGTCTGTTGATAGCTGTATCAAGAGGCTGAAGCAGGCTCGTACAGCCACTTGGGATGAGGGCTCGAGTAATCGGGTGTGCCTTGATGTCTTCTGTGACCGCATTGGTGATGTGAAAAGTAGCTACATCCATAACCAGAAGATGCTGTTTTTCGTTGCCTTTATCGTCTTTGGTCAAAGGGATCAATTCATCATGAATCCAACGTCTGAATAGCTCCTCATTGTTGTATGCAGTCTCGTTAAAGAAAACAGTGACCTCTTTTGCGTATAGATGACCCTCGTCGGCATGGATCCGGCCGGTCGGCGGATGCTGACCGTGGAAGATTAAGATTGGCTGCAACCGCAATACACCGCCGCCAAAGATCGTCAACACCAAAGTAGGCTGCCTCTTATTCCAACCGCTGCGGTCGATTTTCCCTGCTATTGTGCGTTGGCCTCGCACTGCATAACTATGCCCTTTAGTATATTCAAATGGTATTGGTGTTTCATCGACGTTGAGGATGCAGCAGGTTGTAATTCTGCGCTTTGGTGACTCTATGAGATTGGCAATAGCAAGAGGTGCTTCGCCATTGCGAGAAACACGCCGAATAAAGCGTACGAAGCGATTTGCGTATTCTATGTATTCCTCAGGCCTTTTGGTCGCTTGCTTCGTGATCTTGCGATATGAGATATTACGGCGGAGGCGAAAGCGCTCCTACCAGCCAAGGGAAAAGTTGAATTGAGTGAGGATAGCTGGATAAAGCCGTCTGAAGATATCGCGAGCCGTACGTCTGAACCAGCCGAATGTGGTGACTTTGTTATCTGCTCGCCGTTGCAGGAAGAGCTGGAAGTGCTCCTCTTCTAATTCCGGCCACTTTGGGTGGTAAGAAGGAACCCTGCCTTTAGGATCTTATCCCTCGACTTCCACCAATTCGTCAGGGTGCGCTTCGATATCTTGAATACAGCAGAAGCTTTCGGCAAATGATACCTCTCGATACATTGACATAGGATCTCTCGTGATGCCTTCGTGCGGCTTGTGGAACGGGTTGGGGTCATAGACACGGTGATGATAGAGGAAAGCTAGCACTTCACGCCTCTTGGTATGAGAATAACTTCGTTCAATGCGTTCAATGGTCTTCTTTGGTGTATACAGAAGCTCTGATATGTCTTTGGTCTTTGGTCCCGGCCGGCTGCGCCGTTGTGGCTGCTGTGTGTTGACATCAAGCTCCTGCAAAGGCTTTCTAGCTGCAGCTACTACAGTTTACCTTACCATATAAAGTAGGGGCGATATGGAACTGAGATGCAGTAGCGCCAAAATTGGGTCCATAGGTCGGGCCAATTTTTTTGAGATAATACGGTAGAAATCGTCCGGTCGCGGCAAAGTGGCCCACTCGCTTGTCTGGCCCGCACGCCTATCATGCGCGTTAGAGCTTCTGAATTTATAACTATCGCAAGAAATTGAGGCAATATAGAGCTTCAGAAAGTATTATAAACATTTTATCTTGAGATACTATTAAGAGAGTACATAGTAGGTAGCCTACAAGCGAACTAGGTTATGTCTAACGCTTGCCTATTACCGGTACCTAATCCATCCCTAAAACCTATCATTAAAGTTGTAAGACCTCCTAAGCCTGTGTCTTGCATATAGTCCTCCAATCTCGTCCAATCTATTCAGGTCTATGTCTATGTCTCGGTCTATTTCTATATTTATACCAAAAGTCGCTCGTTACCCAAACCTCCAAATGTATCTTATGCTTGTGATGTGTCGTTATTCCTTCTGCAACTTTGCGGCGTCGTTCTCTTGTGATGACACTGCCGTGCTAACGACAGCTCGGCTATCACTGGCCTCGGGCAAGCGATCGCCCACGCGGTTCGCCTCAAGGTCATGATCGTCTAAGCGGCCATCATTGACGCTGTGCCCAGAGACTCGCGATGAGAGCCTGTCGAGGACAAAGGGTTGGCTCTGATTGGTGCTCGGTCGAGGATACTTGTCGTCGTTGAGTTTCTCGTGCTGTGCCTCGGCCTCGGCCATTAAGCACCTCTTCTGCACTGACCAGGCACTGACAAAGTGTCCAACGAACCACCAAGCGAAGAGGATAGGCATGGTCACATCGAGTTGCTGCCGGCAGCCGTTGGACCAAATGTCGACGAGCACGAGCCAGATGTTGTGGGCAGGCAAAGCCCACCCCCAGCGGTAGAAGCCTGGAGAGAGCTCGAAAGGGTAGAGAGTGCTTCCGATATTGAGTATAACCCAAGTCAGCATGAAGTAGGAGAAGAAACTCATGGGTATAATCGTGCCAACGACTGCATCAAGGACGAGGTAGTTAATCTCCATGTACAACCAGAGGCACATCCAGGTCTCGAAGAACTGCCCGGCCGTTACGCCCCAGTCCTCACGGAATGCCCAGATATACCCCGCCATGCACAGCGAACATATGAATGTATGTAGCTTGCTCACGCAGAGTCGGAAGACATAAACGTCGCGCTTAGACTGCTTCTCTAGTACCCCGGCAGCTCCCATAACGCCGTTCAAGGCCATGATAAAGAAGAACTGCATAAGGATGGGCATAACCATAGAGACGGTGTTCAAGAGGACGCGCGTGCCGTGGTTGGTGGGCATGAGGTCAAAAGCTGTTGCCTCAATTGGGTTGAGGTAAGCGGATGCTGAGGCCGGGTTGGTCATGTTGACCGCGGCGGCCGCATCCGGAGCTGTGCGGTAGTAAACCCTGGATGCGGCGCTGACCAGGGTCTGCAGGTTACCGCGGATGGAGGCGACAACGGCCGGGTAGTAGATGCCATTGTAGATGTAGGTGACGGCGTCGCTGGCGTTGTAAGCAGTCGTGTTGTCACCTTCGATGGTGGCTAGGAGCCGATCCGATGCGCCAGAGTGCGTGTAGACGGCGCCCCAGTAGCCGTGCTTGCAGACAGCCTCGTGGAGGGAGTCAGGAGTAGGGTATTGTGAGGACGATCCAAACTCGACGGTCGGGAAATCTTTTCCCTCCAAGGCGCTGTAAGCACCTGATACGGCTTGACCAATTTCACCGCCGTCGAAGTCGATGGTCAGAACTTTGAGATTGTGCGTACGAGTGCCGGATTTAAAAAGGGCGCCGTAGAGGTACGACATGTTTCCGAGGAAGAGCATCTGCAGTAAGAAGCCGCTGAGCATAATGGGAAGTATGTAGAGGTTCCATCGTCCGTTCCAGAAGGCGGAGCTGGCGGGTTGTCGGTTGTGTGATCGAGCAGGTATGATGGACATTTTGTCTCTCGGTGACTTCTTGTCAGTGTTGAGATATTGAAGATGAATGGAAAGGAGCAATTGTCTGATCCGTCGTAGGACTCGGGAGAGGCACAGGTCTAATATAGTGGGCTCTGAAGTCGACGGTGGGAGTATATTCCTGGCCGCATCTGTTGTCGGGTTGATGTAAGCATCCGCATGTGCTGTCGCAAGCAGGCATCCGGAGATAGCCAAGCACCGGTGCCGAGTGCAAACGTCCGTGCCTACTGTTTGCTCAAGACGTCATATAAATCCATAAAAATTGGATGACTCAGCGGCTATTTCGGCTGGTGGAGTCGCCCGGATCGACAGCTAAGGACGGAATGCTACAGTGGGACGCAAGAAGTTGAGTCTTTGAAGCCGTACCAGTCTAATCAAGCTAGCCTGATCGAGCCCTTATTACGGATAACGACCCAATCAGAGCAAGGGTTCAATCAAAACAAGGGCTCAATCAGGCTAGCCTGACTGGGCCGGTACGCCTTCAAAGACTCATGAATACGGAGTCCTCCGAATCAAGTCCCGTATCCCTGTAAAGGACCCTAGCTTGAGGCATGGCATACGTCATTACTGAAAGTTCGATGTCATTGCCGAAGCGGAGTCGTGGACAACAAACAACTGCCGACAGAATAAGTTCCGGCGAGGCTGACTTGAGTGAAACCCTGATGAACGAGATCAGCATAAGGATTATGCTCGCTTGGGCTTGCCAACAAAAAGATGTCTCCATGCGCGCGCCCAACCAACTCGACGTCATAGCCTATACCGAGGACATGAGACGAGCATGGAATGAGCTACAAAGTAAGAAGCGAAATTTCTGTCTCCGTACTAATAGATAAAGATGTGATGATCTTGCTTGCTAATACTGCACATGCGCAGCCCGCACTCAGAAGACTAAGGATGCGATACACGTGCCAAGTATTCAGCGTAGTGTAGCGCTGTCGTCCGCTGAGTTCCTGAGTGGTGGCAAAATGGGAAATATTCTTGTGGTCTGTGTAGCCCTTGACACGGTGATGACTTCCTAAGAGGTAATACCAGGATTCTTTGAAGGCGTTGACAATTGCCAGTAATTCTTTGTCATATATAGGGTAGCTAGGTTCTGCTTCGTACACCTTGTATGAATAGAATGCGATTGGGTGGAGTTTTCCTTCATCATCTCGTTGTCCGATCTGCACAAACCGTGTCGTTTGCATTCCCTAACTATTGTAGTTCATTGTCTATGTTTTCAAACGACTGTGATTATGTTAATGGCTCCTAAGTGTCGTGCAGACGAGAGATAACCGAGCAATGTTTTCACTTGAATATGACAGAGAGACAGAAGTACGCATGTCGCTAACAGAATACGATACATCCATAGTCCTTACAAAGAGATAAAGACACTCTTTAACTCAGTCCAATCCTCCAAGCAGTGCTTGCTAAAGTCCCTGCCACCCATACCACTCTGCTTCCACCCACCCATGGGCATATCAATGGCCATGTAAGGGCTGGCGCAGTTAACACCGACTACTGCGGCCTCGAGCGCCTTCGCCACTCTCATAGCCCGCGATATGTCCTTCGTAAAGACACTGGCGTACAGGCCAAACTCGGTGTCGTTGGCCCTCCTCAAGACCTCATCCTCGTCGTCGGTGAAAGTATTGACCACAACCACGGGACCGAAGATCTCTTCCCTGACCAATTTGTCGTCCTCTGGCACGTCGCGAACGATGGTGGCATCCATAAAATAGCCTTTGTTGCCGACTTTGTCTCCGCCGAGAATAATGTCATAGCCTCGCTCCTTTGCGTGGTCGAGGTACGACAAGACTCGGCCAAACTGCAGCTTGTCAACCTGGGGCCCTCGCTTTGTATCGGGGAGCGCAGGATCACCGGGAACACCCAGCTGCTTCATGGAATCTCTGAGGGCTTCAATAAACTTAGGAGCAACCCCTTGCTGCACGTAGATTCTTGTACTGGCCATGCAGACTTGGCCCGAGTTGTATACGATGGAGAAGGTAGCAGAATGCACCGCCTTCTCGAAGGGTGCGTCGTCAAATACAAGCCAAGGGCTCTTGCCGCCGAGTTCTAGGCTGACATTCTTCAAGTTGGATTCGTTGGCGGCTTTCTGCACTGCTCGTCCGGTAGCGACGGAACCCGTAAATGAGATCTTCCTGATATCCATGTGCTTGCTGATGGCCTCGCCGCAAGGTCGACCAAACCCATTCAGGATGTTCAGGACGCCCTTGGGCAGGCCGACCTTCTGGCACAGAGAGGCGAACAAGATGGCGGGAAGGGGAGACTTCTCTGACGACTTGAGCACCATGGTGTTGCCAGCGGCCAAGGCTGGGCCGACCTTGTGGACGACCATGAACAAAGGGGCGTTCCAGGGGACTATGCCTCCGCAGACACCGTATGGCTGACGGACTGATATGTTGATGTATTCGGGCGTATTGAGCGACGTCTCACCCGTCACGTCGATGGCCTTGTTAGCGTAATATCTCAGATACCGCTTGGCCATGCCTATGGCAACTGTGCATCTTGATCAGTAGGGCTCCGAGGAGGGGATGGGGGTAGGAGCCTTGATAGACTCGCCAAGAACAAAGGGGACTAGGAAGGCTCTTACATCGGCTTCCTTGTTGCGGCGTCCTCATCGTGATTGTCTCTGCGTGGATGAACAGGTCGTCATACTTTTCAATCTCATCGGCGATTTTTATCAGAAATTCACATCTTGCTTCAGCTGAAAGGGCCGACCACGCGGGAAAGGCAGCCTTTGCAGCATCGACAGCGAGGTCTACATCTTCGACCCCTGCCTCGTAGACGGAGGCAGATACCTCCTCCGTGGTTGGGTTAATGACTTGAAATTTTTTGCCAGAGACCGAGGCAACGAATTCGCCGTTAATGAAGAGTCGGTCTTCCTTGGTCCCGGCGGCGACGGGGCTACCAGAGGAGCTGGTTCCCTTCTTGTTTATGTATCAAGACACGCACACCGTACGTCCTCTATCTTCTGTCTTCTCAAGAGACTCACGATGCGATGCGTCCCGGTTGCAGTTGCACAGCCAGACTGCCAGGACAATGTCATCACCGGCGCTTCGGTGTGTTCTAGACCCCAACTGCCGAGCCCCGGGTCCGTCTCTCTAACTCCAATAACCTTTACAGGGGGTAAAAGAGGGGGTCAAAGCTGGGGTAGTTCCAGGAAGGCCGAAGAGGCTGAGATCTTCACTTCGTCTCTCACCCCCGCGCGGGCGCCTTCCTAACATGGGTAGGTCGGAGGTACCTACCTTAAACTCCGAGGACCGAGAGCCGAGTCGCGACATTCGGCTCCTCCCCTTTTTACCAGTTCTTTTATCCATTCACGTTTACTTGCCCGGCCCGGGCACCTTGCCTTATGCAAACCTCATCGCTCTGGGCTGTTGCCAACACCACCTCCGAGGAACAACGCCATTCCAGACAACCGCATATTGCGCCATCCAACTGCCTACTCTACTCATTCAGGCTGAACCCAGAAAACTTGACGTAATTCATGCAAGCCGTTGACTGAGGTGGGCCTCCAAGCATGTCCAACATGCTACCAGATCAGACCGAAGCTCTACGGAACTGCATCTGCTGCAAGGAGCGCAAAGTCCATTGCGATCGCCGTCTTCCTTGTTCCAACTGCACAAAGGCTCACCGGGAGTGTGTTTTCCCAACCACTGGCCGAATCTTGCGACAGCCACGGCGCGTAAGGCCTGAACCAACCACAATGACCCGAAGGCAGATGGACCTTGTGGACCAGATCCGTCGGTTAGAGGACATGGTCGGGCATCTTCATGCCAGGTACAATGGCAAGCAGACCGATCAGGAGGAGGAGTGTACCAAAAAGGAGACACCAATTCGTGAAGATATGTACCAGGCTGAAGACGGCTCTTACATCGATACCCCTTCAGACTCTGGCCTGGGTTCGTCTTTATTACTCAGACAGCGTCGCCTCAAGCCTCCCGGCGGCTTACCCAAGGTTGGCATCATGGTGCACGAGGACCGAGGGAGGCTCTACATAGGGGATCGCTTCTGGGCGACTTTGCAACAAGAGGCAAGCCCTCCCCCTCCCTCTTGTACCCAAAGGGCATTCAAACAAACAGCTGACCGACCGATGTCAAGCTTGATGCAATCCGTGATGGTTTCAAAGGCTTTGATGGCGAAGAAGAAGAAGAACCAGATGATGATGCCGATTCAGTCTATGCCACAAGCTTTCAGTCTTCTCACAGAAGCATTACATCTAGTGGATCTAGTTTCATATTCAGCAACCGCTCATTGAGCGCGGCGAGCCCTGAGTATCTTCGTCCCCTACCATCTCAAATGCTCTTCATATGGCAGACATATGTCGAAAACGTCGACCCTTCCATCAAGGTTCTACACGTTCCGACCGTGTCCAAGATGATTTATGGTTCTCGTGGGGACTTTAGCTTGCTCCCTCCCTTCATGGAGCCGTTGATGTTTAGCATCGCATTTGCGGCTGTAAAGTCTCTGACTAGTGAGGAGGTAACAACAAACAGCCAATTATGCCCTGGTTTGTTTGTACACGCACGGCTGATCGGCGCTCTTTTGCAGGTCCAAATCCACTTCCACGTCGACATGAAGGATCTTGTGTCACGCTTCCGCCTTGGGACCGAAGAGTCACTTGCACGAGTTGATTTCATTAACACAAAGGAGCTCTCTGTGATCCAGGCATTCCTTATCTATATCTTTCTCATTCGCTTGGAAGAGTCCCAAAGATATATTTGGTCTCTGGCTGGCCTGATATCCAGGGTAGCTGTGGGTATTGGCCTCCATCGTGATGGCTCGCATTTCCCTGATATAACCCCTTTCGAGGCCGAGATGCGGCGGCGCGTGTGGTGTTATATATGCATACTCGACTTTGTCACAGGAGACTATCAGCTACCAGAGATATCGATACCCGACTCAATCTTTGACACACGTCTTCCATCTAACATTGATGACGATGATATTGGACCAGATACGTCAATCCTGCCAGAAGCCAAGAGCGGGTACACAGACATGACCATCTGTCTTCTTAGAAGTAAGATATGGAGAGTTGGTAAACATTTCAAAAATGTTACGTCGTCCATGTATCCCCGCCATCGCGAGCCGGACTCGGACACTCTCCATAAACTTGCACAGCTCTCAGAGTTCAACGAGAAGGCATTTTCAGAATTTCTCAAACCCGCCCAACCCGACAGGCCAATACACCTATTCACTCGAACAATGGCAACTGTTTCAGTGAGGAGATACGAGCTCATCCTCCATCATATTCGTCAACCGTCCTTGCGCCTGACATCGAGCAGCCTGGCGACAGACAAAGCATTTATTATGGCGCTTGGAATCCTCGAGGACATATATAAACTTCAACATGGCCCCTCGACGAGGCGCTGGGCGTGGCAACTCTACGGCCTCATTCAATGGCAACCGCTCACTATTGTGCTCGGTCGACTCTCCGTCGTGGAATTCGATGCTATGGCAGAACATGCCTGGAGTGTCGTCACGAGGGTTCTAAGCCTGCTTCCCGATGCCATTAGAGAAGAGCCGCTCTGGCAACCATTGTGTAAACTCAGTCAGCACGTCAAGAGCCGATTCCAACAGCTCATGAGTAGACGAGGGGCGGCTGCTCGGGTAGCTCACAAACAGCGTGACCAGACAGCGAGTACACAAGCATCAAGCGCCAAAACGGCAGATACAGACGGCAACGAAGGAAACGCACCTCCATGGGTAGCATCAAATACCCTTCCAGGACCTGAACGCGCTATGCTAGATCATCCACTGACTGGGCTCTCTGTGACGACACAGCCAGCTCTGGAATGCCACTCACAAGAACAGGCCTTGACAAGCGGCAATGATGCTACGTCGCTGTTGCGGGGGAGTGATGGTATTTCGCGTATCCTTCGGCGCCAGGAGGACAACTTGCCGGCCTGGCTGTGGGGAACGGCACCGGGACCACAGGGGCAGGATCCGATTGGAGCATCATCCCACCAAGCTGAGGACCCTAGCTGGGATCAGTGGAACCAAATGATCAGCGCGGGTGAGCACGAACAGTCAATGTTGTGGGATCGGTGGGCATTCCGAGCGTAGCGTACCCACAGTTTTGCGATGACGAGCAAGGTACCTCTAGACTGATGATAGGGACGGGACACTAAGAGAACAAGGAGCCCTCCTAAATCTATGCAACGTTGCAATAAGACTACCTCAGGCGGAGAACCCATGAAGATTATGCCGTCACAGGGCAAGGCGCGGGGATGCTAAGGGCCTTGTTCTCAAGTGTACTCCCATACTATCTCCATCCTTTAATTGTATATAAACCAGCAGGGCATTGTAATACTGGATATGAAGTATATGATCAAGTCTAATTCCATTGCAACCTTTCGAGGTTTTCTCCCAGGACTCTCCTCACCACTTAGCAATACTATATCTAGTACTTTGTACGAACCCTAATCCTCTCACCATGGCTTCCTACCCTCCCGGACGATGTTGCACAGTTGGCTTCAGGCATGAGTAAGATCTTCTCCTCCCACTCCCACTGATAAGAACCAGATAGTCATCTAGAGTTCTATCTAAAAGGAGAAACCGCAACTCTACAAAGGCTGGACAAACAGGTGAACTCACATACTATCTAGAGGCACACCCCAAGGCAAAGACATCAGAATCGCCGGCGGCAAGCATGCGGCATACCTCGCGATGCCTCCCCCGAATACACCAAAGAAACCAGCTGCCGTGCTCTACCTGCCTGATATCATGGGCATATGGCAGAACAGCCGGCTGCTTGCTGACGAGTTCGCCGCCAACGGCTACGTCACCTTGGTGCTCGACACGTTTAACGGTGATCCGATCCCCGTGAACCAGGTTGAGAAAATGGATATTTTTGCCTGGGTCGATGGAGGCTCAACGGGTGATAATCCGCACAACGAGGCAGCTGTGGATCCTATTGTCAAGGACGCCATCAAGGTCCTGAAGGAGGAGTACGGCGTGAACAAACTTGGGGCGGTTGGGTACTGTTTTGGTGCCAAGGTGAGGTCACAGACCATCCATATGTCTACATGTCTACGCCTCGTTACAGCAGAAGAGGGCAAAAGAAGAGGCGAATGTTCCCTAACCTACTACTGTCAGTATCTCGTTCGCCACTTCAACGGCGGCATTGACGCCGGCTATATCGCCCACCCGAGCTTCGTGTCCGACGCCGAGCTCGCAGCCATACACGGACCCCTTTCCATCGCCGCCGCTGAGACCGACCACATCTTTCCGGCCGAGAAGCGCCACCAGACAGAGGAGATCCTCCAACGGGCGGGGAAGCATTACCAGCTGACGCTTTATTCTAGGGTCGAGCATGGGTTTGCGACGCGGTGTGACTCATCTAGGCGGGACGCCAAGTGGGCGAAGGAGCAGGCATTTTATCAGGCTATTGCGTGGTTTGATGAGCATCTTTTGTTTGAATAGTTATGGGTTTGTGGCTGCAGGTAGTTAGTTTAGTTCGTGGCGAGTTCTCTTCGTCTTCTTTGAATTGAAATTGAGTATAGGTGATGGAGCTCGAGCTGTTCAATTTGATCACGGGCGTCCTGGGAGAACAGACTCATAGGGCCAGCACGCTAAACTATTTACAGTTCGAACTAAGATGTGTGTCACTATTGATGCCTGACTCGTGACCATACTCCGCCCGACGTTTTGGTGTGGTAGAATAAGGGATACGACATGGGGCTCCAGGACCGACGACCGACGACCGAGACCCCGAGTTGATCCTCCACACGAGAACCGACGACCGAAGTGCCGAAATTCTGAGGCCCGGCCGTCGACCGGACCGTCTCGTCGTCATGTCACGATCTCTGTAATCTCACAGCCTTTGACAGGAATCAGCGGACATGTCATGTAGCAAATCTTCCATATTAGATTCGTGTAAAATACCTCCAACGTCCATTAAAATGTGCTCGGGCTTCATGACTCCTGTTGCTGGTCATAGCACAGACTAATATTACACAACCATGGCCGTAGATTCAGAACAGCAGAGTCACACTCCCGCACCCACGTTGCTAGCAGCAGCCGAAAATGACAATAGCCAATCTTCAAGAGACTCAATCGAAACCTATACCGATGCAGCACCGAATGACGATGTCGAGACACAGCGACAATCCCAAAAGGCTGCCCCAGAGGCTGCCCCAGATGCTCTGGACTGGGATGGACCGGACGACCCAGACAACCCTATGAACTGGCCAGCATCGAAGCGATACTGGCAGATTTTCATAGTTGCCATGATTCAACTGATTTCGTACGTGTCGTATCCTCCTTTATCATCATCTTGACGTGACAGCTAGATGAATTGCTCCATCTGTCCTCCGGCCTGGCCAGCTAATCCTGACTTGTCTTGTCGACATCTAGGAATCTTGCGTCCACCATGTTTGCTCCAGCCGCGAGCCAGCTCATGGAAGACTTTGACTTCTCCAGCACACTCCTGTCCTCGCTCGCCGTCTCCATCTACGTGGCCGGCTTCGCCATCGGTCCGCTCATATGGGCTCCCTTGTCCGAGGTCTACGGCCGCCTCACCATCTACGCCATCTCCTCCGTCCTCTTCGTCGCATTCATCGTCGGGAGCGCCTTCGCAACAGAGCTCGGTATGTTTCTGGCCTTCCGTCTACTCAGCGGCTGCGGCGGTGCTGCATCTCTTGCTTGCAGTGGAGGCACCCTTGCAGATGTGATCCCCAAGCACGAGAGAGGCAAATGGATGGCTCTCCTCGCTATAGGGCCTATCATGGGGCCTACCATTGGCCCGATGATTGGTGGTTTCGTCGGCCAGTACATTGGATGGCGTTGGATATTCCGGCTCATGGCCATCATGGTACGTCATGACATCCTCCCATCGTTTGCGTTGCAGAATGGCGACTAACAGGTTCAAGTTCGGCGCCCTGGTGCCGCTGGCCGTCCTGTATCTACGCGAGACCTACGCTCCCGTAATACTCTTCCGCAGAGAAACCCGCCGCCGCAAGGCTAAAGGGCTACCGCCGTTGAGTATAGCGAGGTCAGAAATCACAACAAAGCTGAAGCGAAGCATCCTGCGGCCGTTCAAGCTACTATTCCTCTCACCCGTCGTCCTTTTCCTCGCCTTGTACGCGGCATTCTGCTTCGGCCTCATGTTTCTTCTCTTCACCACGTTCTCGGCTGTCTTCAAGAGACAGTACGGCTTCTCAGCCGGTATTACTGGACTTGCCTACATTGGTATGGGCGTTGGAACCTTAGGGGGTCTCATTGTCCAGGGGAAATTTAGCGACAAGATCATGCACCAGCGGGCGGCCAAGAGAGGAGGTGATGTAAAGCCAGAGGATCGGATTCCGTTGATGGCCTACTTCTCCTGGACGATCCCTGTCGGGATGTTCTGGTATGGCTGGAGCGCAGATGCCAAGACGCACTGGATTGTTCCCATCATGGGTTCTACCTTCGTCGGCATTGGATTCATCTTCATCATGGTCAGTTCATCCGCGTGCCCTCCAAGCAACGACACGACAGACGCTCACATGATTACAGATGCCGTCCATGGTCTATCTCGTTGACTGCTTTGGCCCAGAGGCTGCCGCTTCAGCGCTCGCCGCCCACACGGTCTTGCGGTCCATTGCGGGAGCATTTCTCCCTCTTGCAGGACCTAAGATGTACGAGTCTTTAGGTTACGGTTGGGGGAATAGTCTTCTAGGTTTCCTTTCCCTCGCCATGGTGCCCATCCCGTGGTATTTCATGTTATACGGTGAGAAGATGCGGCTTAAGCGGAAATTAGTTCTGTAACTGGCAACATAGATTTGTACCAAATGCCGGGGTGATCGACTCGATACATTAGATAGATTGTATGTACCATGGACTATCTGCATGAAACTTTCCGGTGAGAGAATCAGCATATCAGGCCTAAAAAGCTTTTGACTAAATTTAGCAGCGTAGCAAAAGTTACTCAACCGTACAAATATCGATAGTCTGTTAGTATTCATTAAGACCATCGAGATCGGCCCTAGTCTCGTGAGAAGGGTTGTCAGATGCTTGCCAGCCAACCCCACCGTCCTACAATACTAGAATTAGTTAATGTTGAATGATGACCCTGTATGACGAAACCTCGGATAGATTGATATCCTGACCTTAGTCAGAAGGGGGGGTATGAAAACCCCTCTTCCGGCTGATCCGGTTGACGAGATGGACTAATCATCAACATCATCATCACTGCATTGATCCCTATTTCATCGATTGAATTGACCGTAACGGATCCATCAGTTAACGTTAGTTTCAGATACGTCAGTGGTATATATTGTCAGATAGCTGGTATAACCATTTGATGACCTTGAACCTGTGTATGTGTATTGTCTATACTCACAATGGCTCCCGCCCCTTAAGGTTAGGGAGTCTAGCATTCCTTATTTTTCTAATATGGCCTAGCTAGCTAGAGGCTCGGCGAGGCTCCTCTAAGTGATGACCTCCTGTTGTTAAATTGGAGGCATAGAACACCAGGGCTCCAGGATGTCACGTAAGGACCAGGGGGTCATCACTTCGAGGAGCCTCGCCAAGCCTCCAGCCAGCTAGGCCATATTAGAAAAATAAGGATTGCTAGACTCCCTAACCGTAAGGGGCGGGAGCCATTGTGAATATAGACAATATACACATATATTGTTACGGCTTGGTTCACCGAACAGCGATAGAGTGTGAAAGGCCTCTAGCGAGTTGATTCAACTAACTAGTCCCTATGCTGTTTACTTTCAAGGTGAAGAAAGGGAAGAATCTAAATACAAACTGGGTGCGTGAAGCGTTATATCTTCTTTAATATAGAAGATTCGAGAATCGACTCGATGGCGCTGTGGAGAAGAATTCGGGCTTGGCGGCAGAGCCGCCAGCCAAGTGGGCCTGGCCCGTTACATAGAGGCCCTATAGTGCAGTAATGTGCCCGGATGATCCCCACCACAGCGATTATTGACCAATCTTTTCCCCCCTGGTACAGCGGTCTAGCACAACCGTTACATATATATTCACAGTCATTAAATAGTTATACCAGCTATCTGATAATTAACAGTTAAATATATACTACATGCCCTTACTACTTATATACCTCTCTTACCTAGATTGCTAACTATCTATAAACTACTTAATAATAATAACGACGACGACAATGCCCTTAATTAAGCTAGCTATCAGTAACTACTAAATCACTTAGTCCTCAGCTCTAAAGACTAAGTCCCTTAACTACAACCTCTAGAAATATATTAATTCTAATATAAAGGGAAAACCCTTCTTATAACAATAGAACTAACACCTTTAAACCTCTAAGCCTTTAGTAAGAGAAAGGGGGTCCTTCTTATAAGCCTAGTAACTATAAGAGGAAATAGCATTATAGTAAGTACCTTAACAGCTGCTGCAGACTTAGATAGCACTTACTAAAAAGATACTAAAGAAGAGACTAATTAACTAACGTATGATAAGTATGCGTGGCAAATATTAGGGTGAAAATTGTGTATTCTCTGTATTGTCTCTGTCTTGAGGTTTCAGGGCAAGCTTTATATACCCTTTTCCTTCTGTATAGAATCAGCTAGAAGCTGATTGCTAAGCCTCGTGGCAATAGGTGGCAACAGGTGGCAACTTTTGCCTCTGGCGTATCTGACAATGCGCCGCATCCAAGTATGCGCCGCATTAAGATTTTCATGTCACGGGCCAGATGAGATCAACTCAAGAGGTAATGCCACTGTATTGCGAGAATACTACGATGAAGAGGAAAGAGAGAAAGCGGGCAGGCGCGTAGACGCGAAGACGCGTTGATAGTCCCTGCGGCCTGCCCCGTGCGTCCTAGTTACGTATCGACCCCACCCTGGGTCCAGCACTCCAGACGCTCCCGTCACAAAAATCTTATATTGCTATTTTTAGCTGTACAGTATAGTGATCGGCTCGCTTGTGCAGTCGGCTCGCTTGTGAAATACGTTACCTGAATACCCAATTAATTTATAAAATATAGAAATCTCTAGTTGTGGTGCTGAAGACCTAAGCTGCAATTGGCTACCGGTACTAGAGATTTACCAGGGCGACCCTAATTTCAGGAACCTCAGCTGATGGGATCTCCATGAATCCTCGTCTTGACGGGCGTGTTCCTCATAGTCTCCCCATCAGCGTGGGCCTTCAAATACTCCTTGCTAAAGGGGTAGTCATTGTAGCCGACCTCCGATTTTCTAGTGTAGAATGTCGACCTATTATACTTATTCAGTTGCACTCCAGTTTGAATTTTAAATACTAAGTCTGGATTGGCGAGGAAATATCTTCCAAATCCGATAAGCACATCCCATTTCCCATAATGCTCCTCCACAGCCCAGCCTGCTGTTTGTGGCTGGTAGCCACCGGATACTAGAACAGGTGAGAGGTTATTCCAAGCCTCAAGAATAGAGTCTAAGGTCTTGCCCTGATTGATCTCCTTGCCGTTAAAGATAAGGGCTGCTGGATCACCAGTTGCCTCAACAAGGGAGAGATAAGCAAAATTAACCCTCAAGTCCTTCAGCTTGTGGACAAGATATGTGTATTGCCCGATGATGTCCGATTTCTCTGCTCCCTGAAATCCGGCATAGGGGGACAACCGAATAGCTACCCTTTCAGCACCAACGGCGGCGACAACAGCTTTAACCACCTCAAGAGTCAATCGAGCCCTGTTCTCGGTAGAGCCACCCCATTTATCGGTGCGCTTATTCAAATTGTCTGAAAGGAATTGATCAAGAAGGAAGCCGTGTGCCGCGTGAATCTCAACACCGTCGGCACCGGCCCCGACAACCTTCTTAGCAGTATCGACAAAATTATCGATGATTTCCAAGATCTCTTGTTCTTTCATAGCCCTAGGTGATACAGTGGCGCCTTCCACGGCGATAGGGCTGCTTGATCTATAGGGAAAGCCGCGTTCATCCATATATACAGGGTCTGAAGCTCGACCCATACCCCAGATCTGTTGGAAGAAGAAAGAGCCCCTCGTGTGAACAGCATCGATGACTTTGCTCCAAGCCTCGACCTGGCGATCGCTGGTGAATCCGGCACCATTTCTATCCCCCTCTTCAAGCCGAGATACGGCCGTTGCCTCAGAGATAACTAACGTTCCAGGCGCAGAAGCGCGATCGGCGTAGTACCTTTGCATGAATGGAAAGGGAACATGCCCATCATCGTTTCGGTACCGTGTCATAGGAGGGAAGACAATACGATGTTGTAGTGTGATATTGCCAACTTTGAGGGGCTTGAAGAGTCGGGTCTCGGATGGGTGAATAGTGTTTGGGCTCATATTGATAACAAATTGGGTGATTCAAGCTTGCAATCAGGGAAATCAGAATAAGAATGGTGGGAGTTGAGATGTCAACTTGTGGCCCTTGATGCTTTGAGTTATGAGATAATAAGTGCGCCTGGAATAAATAGCACACAGAAATGATTGAAGATCTTGCCCACCTGCCCCACCTGCCCACCTGCCCACATGCCCCACCTGCCCACTAGCCTATCCCCCACCATGGGCAATCAATCGAGGCGCGAATGTTGCCATCTTGCATACTTAGACACGAACCTTCTGAATACCTCGTCAGATTCAATACATTCTCTTCTTGTTCTCCATTCAGCTCGTCATGGTCACCCCGAAGGTCAAGAGGAGCAAACGTCGCCGGTATTCCCGGGCATGTGAGAATTGTCGCAGACGCAAAGTGCGATGTGATGGTCTGCAACCATGCTTGCCGTGCTTGCAGCGCCGTCAAGATTGCCAAGTCCTAAAGAGATTCGTGGCAGTTGAGCCGCCGTCGAATGGAGAGCACGAAATAACCAGCTCCTCGAAGCTGAAGCAAAAACCCACCAAAATCAACCCACAACAGGACTCCCCCGTGCCACCAACCGGGTCGCTCCATCTTCCTTGCTCTCTCTTACAAACGCCGACTGAGATTGTACAAAGTCACAGGATAGCTTCAAAAACTGTCGCAAGATTTCCACTTCTACAAGCACTTATCGCCATCATCGACACGAAATTGGGACATTATGACTTCTGGGACAACTCGTTGTTTAACGATACGGTCCAGGCGCCAGATGTTAGTCCGACCCCGGTACTCATCACAACAACACCGCCCCCAAAGCCTTGTCCACAGGAGGCGAAATATCTACTAGAATGGTACAAATTGTCAGCAAACCGCACACTCGGTTTCATGAATCTGCGAGAACTGGATAAAGGCTTGGTGCCCTGGCTACAAGATCCGATGGAAACGACCGACGCCACTACAGCCATATATTACCTCATGTTCGCCGTCGGTGCCCAGTCATGCCCTGAGGACAAAGACGAAGCCGCAGAAAAGTATTTCAATTATGGCAAATACGTCACCATGTCGACCCTTTGGGATTTAGGGATACCAACTATCCAATCTCATCTTCTCGTCACCACGTACCTTTTGGCAGCCTCACGCACAGACACTGCTCTTATGCATTTGAGAGTGGCCATTGAATCAGGGATTTCTTCTAACCTACACAAGCCTGAACCTCGTCTCCACCAACCTTCTGGATTCAAGGCCCAAGATTCCCTCTGGAGAGCCACAAGGGTCTTAGACTTGTTCACAGCAACTCTCCTAGACCAGTCACCATTGACAATGGAGATCTCTGGTGAGATCGCGACGAAAAATCTTAATGGACCAAGCGATTTGTATTCATTTTTTGCCATGGCCTTATCGGAGATCCGCAATGAAACCTTGACTCCTTCGAAAGCACTTCAACTGACTATAGATCTACGCAATTGCTGGATCTTCCATGCCAAAGCTACAGACTATGAACAGGCGAACAATAAGTTGGAAGGTGCAACTGATGACATATCGAACATCAACTTCGTTCACCTGAAAGGAACATACTACCGGATTGTCATGCTGCTTTCGCAACCATTTCTCCTGGAGATGGTGTCTTCATCTCACCCTTGGACCAGAACTACAAGCCACGCTGAAGGAGGTTGCGAAGCTAGGGGTACGGTCGAAATTCTAGCAAGCTTATGCTTGGAATCTGCTGTTCGCGAGATTCACTTGCTTAAGGTTTTCCTCTCCAATAGGCAAACACCAAAACGACTGCCCTACCTTGTGAATTCAGTTTTTATCTCGGCGCTCACGCTATGCCTTGCCCTATTTGGCGACCTTGGCCAACACTTTCCGCTCCAGTTCAGCCTCCAGGATGCGCAGTCAATATTGAGAGTGTTTAGCGAGCACGACAATCTGACCAGGAGATACCTATCTGTTCTGGATTGGTTCCTAAGCGCCTATGCTACTTACATCAGTGTAAAGACCAATAAGCGAGGCGAGCAAGACGCATGTCAGATTGGATCTTTTGATCCAGATCAGCACCAAGCACTTCCACAGACACATGAGTCAGCTACCAATAGAAAAGTCAGAATATCGGCGCTAGAATCACCCTCCAGCGACTTAATATACTGTCCTGGAGATCCTACAAGTTCATTCAAGTCAGCTTGTGGACTTAATTGGCCCAGTTACGAGATGATAGGAGACTACGGAGACTTGAGCGGTCCCGATGCGGAAGGTCTGGGGCTTGTCAAGTCGTGGTTATTACAGGAATAGGCGGCTAAATTGTATTTTGGGAGTTATTTGTAAAGATGTTTTGAAATTGAAGAGGCTGACTGGAGCGCCTGGAAGCAAATTACATTTAACACATCCAACAGACTGAGAGGTCGCACATTTGATCAAACCGGAAGCAAGGTCTTCCAGGCGTTCAGACAGGCCATTCAGACGGGCGGCCCGGAAGTCCGGATTTTCAGCCGGAGGTTGGTGTTGTTAGATTGGATCATGTACAGAGCATAGGACCGGGGGTGGTCACATGGTGATCACCCCGGGGCCACGTCAGGGCCTGTGCATGGCCTGATGTAGATAGGGGAAGATGAACACTCGATCGATTAGGGAGGAGACCTCCCAGAGACATAACACACACACACCATACGCAAGATCAAGTCATCCAAGTGCGGTTTGCGCCGTCCACTTTGACCGGGTACAATTGGTCCCTGAACACCCTTGCTCCCTTAACTGCAATCCTTTTGTCACATATCGGGATATCGGATTTCTGCGGCTATGACAACAGTCAAGCTTTCTGTCTTTCATCATAGGCGTCCATCGCCACCTGCCTCGTCAGCGGCCTCGTCAGCAGTCTAGCTTTTCCTTCAATCAGGTCAATAGCTAGATAAAGTCAAAGACCCCGAGGCATCCGGAGCCTCTCGGCCGTCCGAGGTCATCGTCAGCTTCTTCGTCTATAAGACTGACCCAAAGACCCTCGTTAGATAGGAAGAATAGCAAGAGCTTCTCACACATGATCACTTCCATCCGCTAAGATGCAACACCTTTGTGTCTCCCTCACGCGCTGCATCTCGGCCTCATCTCTGCAGATCACCTTGATGCGGTCTGTGTTTCTCGCGTCCTTAACCACGGCTGCGCACCTCCAGCCCTGTTGGCCCTCCTTTGTTCGCATTCCCTCCTCAATGGCTAGTCGAACTTCTCCCACTTGTGCCTTGTCCTTGTCCTCCTCGCTGACTCGTGACATGTCGATGGTACAGTACAGAGTGTCGGTGAATGAGGACGGTGAGGGCAGCGATGCAGGCAAAGCTTTAGGCAAACATGTTGATAGTTTTAAGAATTCTAAATGTATAGATTGCACTGTTGGTCATGGAGCAATTCAATCCAGTTATTGTTAATCCGTTGAACCTCAATCTGGGCAATGACAAACACCTACGGTTTCTGGAGGGCACACCTTGATAGTGAAGAATGCAGGTAGTAAATGCTTCGACGGTATCAAAGGCTCAAGTTTCGTCACAGAATGATAGTTTGAATAAAGAGTACTTGAAATTTTAATTTGCTTTGTGTGTTCTTAAATCTCGATCTGTTCTCCTTCGAGCCAACGCTTCGCCAACCAATACAGGAGATCGTGCTTCTCAAGATTGACTAAACCAACATGGCGCCTGTGCCCTGGCATGTCCAGCAGTACCTTAACCCCCATGGTGGCCTCCTGCCAGTACGCAAGGTACTTGTAGCCTGGCGGATATGTCTTCAACTTCTCCTCGTCGACCTGAGGGAAGGCGCTCGGATTGGCCGGAATCATTTTATCCTTCTCATACCAGTGTCGAACAAGACGGGCCCCCCAGCTTCCGTCGACTTTCTCAAAGAAGAAACAGAAGCGACAGTCTGCCTCCACGTCAAACTCGGCACCGTCCACCTCGAATCGTTGGGTGATCGTGGCCTTTAACTTGGTGACGGCGCGAGTTCCCTCGGTGTTGATATCTGTACTTGTGCCGTGGCAACGATGCATGATAAAAGCCCCCTTATCTATGCCAGCTTTGGAGGCGGCGATAAAGTCCTGATATGGCACACGGCCCGACCAGGTGGTGTAGACGTAGGCTCCGGGGTGGAAGATGGATTCAAAGTTTCCCCATTCGCACGAATCTCTGAGATTGGAAAGTCAACAGCTGTCCTCTAATGGATAAAAAATCGAAGAAGTGGCAAAGATATCTTACCTGTAAGATGGCCATCCTTCAGCTAGTTCTCGGAGCTTCAGCCGTTCTATGACCAGGTTGTCTGGGCCATTGTTGCGAATTGCTGCATCGGGCCTTGACCCAGCAGGGAGGCTGTGGAGGTCTACCATGTTGAGTGCGATAATTCAACGAGATTCAGGTCTCTGAAAGTGCTTCAGGCGAGATACCTTACTATAAATTAAGAAAACCACCCCTACCGGTTATGCGGGGAAAGAAGTGTGCTTTGGAAGCGCTCTTGGATCTTGTTGGCTAGACCGAGGCCTCTCAAAGGAACACAAGCCGGCTCCAAGAATCGGCTAATAAAATGGTATCTGGATTTCTAATCTAAAGAAGCAAAATGATGGACGGACTTGCCGATCTGTTGTTCTTCGGAAGATGGCGTTTGTGTGGAGGTGGTGCGGCTAAGACCTTTGCCGCTCACACCCGGAAATATGAGGCCGAAGGAGGAGGTTCAACGATCAGTAAAAAGCCCACAACTGAAATATTCTGAGTAGCAGTTCCGCTGGAATTAGCCCTCAAATTTTTATATTCAACTGCCCATTATGAATGCGAAAGAGACTGTCTCCCCAGATACCATTAGAGCCATGTTCGCTTCAGCGCTGTCGAACATGTATCAGCAGGAGGTTCCTCAATACGGAACACTCCTCAAACTAGTCTCAGCAATCAACCATCGAAATAACCAAAACTTGGAACGTCGCGTTGAGGTTGAACGCCATGGCGCTATTCGACTTGGTACGGCCAGCGAGCTCGCCATGATGCGTCGTTTGTTCTCAGTTATGGGAATGCACCCCGTTGGCTACTACGACCTCACCGTTACAAGTCTCCCAGTTCATGCCACCTGCTTTCGGCCCCTCACAAAAGAGTCACTCGCCTACAACCCTTTCCGCGTCTTTACATCAATCCTCCGTCTAGAGCTGATCCAAGACCAATCCCTTCGCTCAAAAGCCGCTGAGATTTTGAGCAACCGCAACATCTTCACTCCTCGATGTATCAATTTGATTGAAATGTTTGAGAACCATGTCAAATTCTCCCCGAACATCGCCGAAGAGTTCATCAAGGAGGCATTGGAGACTTTCCGCTGGCATAAGACCTCGACTGTGGATATGAAGACCTATAAAGCTCTTCGGGCCCAACATCCTCTTATTGCCGACGTGGTGTGCTTTAAGGGACCTCACATCAACCACTTGACCCCCCGCGTGCTCGACATCGAAGCGGCACAGATCGATATGCTACGATACGGCCTTGATGCAAAGGATGCGATTGAGGGCCCCCCTCTAAGGACTTGCCCCATTCTTCTGCGGCAGACCAGCTTTCTCGCTCTAGACGAAACAATTGCCTTTTCTGATGGAGAAGAGACTGGAGGCAGCCACAAAGCGCGCTTTGGAGAGATCGAGCAGAGAGGCATGGCCTTGACACCAAAAGGCCGTCAGCTGTATGACGACTTGATCAATGAGTGGCGCCAAGCTACTGCCAAACTCCCGTCTGGAGCCAAGCCGCAATCAAAACAGGAACTCTTGGTCGAGGTTTTCAAGAGGTTTCCTGACGACTTGGATACTTTGCGTCGAGAAGAGCTTGGGTACTTTACCTACAAGCCTAAGACCGATGCATTGAAGTCGACGCAAGCTTCTGACCTCGAGGCCCTGGTGAGTTCCGGGGCCGTCGAGCTCGAGACCATCACGTATGAGGACTTTTTGCCAGTTAGCGCGGCAGGTATCTTCTGCTCCAACCTTAGTGAGAATGGGGCCATGGGCCAGGTTGCGGCTGCGGACCAGACATCGTTTGAGAAAGCACTTGGGAGCCGGGTCAGTAGGGAGTTTGAGCTGTATAGTGAGATGCAGCAGGCATCAATTTCAGAATGTTTGAAGAGTTTGTCTCGGGAATGAGGAACGAAAATAATGATGGATGAGCATGAATCTAGACTCTGAAAGCCAATAAGCGAAGCGGTTATTGTTTGTTACTATTGTGAAGGTCGGCTTTGTAACCTTTTCCAGGCCGCATATTCTTTGAAAAAGCTATTGATTCTTCGGAAGTAGGCTAGCAACTGGACCAATTAATGCCTCCAATGATGCTGATTGTTATAAGGTCGGCTGGCTGCATTAGAAAGGACCAGGCTTGAACTTGCGATGGCTTGGTTTTTCCCATTAGAAAAGATTTAATCTTGAATTAATAGAGTGACATTTTCTTCAGAATCTGAAATGTATAACTTTAAAAATCATGCCCGGACTTCATCGCAAATTTTAACTGCACTATCTTACAGGTTACTTCTGTTAGATTGGACCATGTACAGAGTGACAGAACGGGTGGTCACGTGGTAACTGAACCGGGGTCCGGACCCCGGGTCCGCCGAGCCGTTGCCAGGCGCCGCCCGAATAAGAAGGCGGTCAGAGAAACCTATTACCCCTGACCGCGGCCGCAATAGCTGTAAACAGAACACAGACAATACACAGTGATCTAAGGCGAATACGTTCGAGTGCCATGCTAGCCTTCCGACAGAAGTGTTAGAGGAAAGAATTGAAGTTATTTACACTTCATTAATACAACTGCTCGCCAACAGCTTAATAAAAAGCCTGCTTAAAGAGGCATTTACTAAATTCACTTAGTAACTTAAGCTTGCAGACCTCCCAGAGACATAACGCACACATACAATACATACGATCAAGTCATCTAAGTGTCACGCTAGCTTTCCGACAGCTGGAGTCTGTCAGCGAAGGAATAGGATGGCTCCCTTTAGCAGCGGCGTACTGCAACATTTGATGCCTAGAGGCTAACATCCTTCGCCTCCATTTTATCAGATACAACAGCGCAGCTTTTCTAGGCCGTCTGCAGGGACAATTGACACACTGAGAAACCGCCACGTAATCCGACGCGCTATATGTAAATTGCAAAGCTCTGATATGGTGCCAAGGCGTGTTAGCAGGTACAGCTACGGCACTGTATAATCTACGGTATCGGATGTATTTTGCAACTGAAGCCATCGTCCTAACAAGAGCCTAGAATAGCATGCTTTCTATATGTTTAACACCAACTTAATTTTATAGCTTTAAATGAGCTTTTTAACTAGTTTTAATAAGAATATTCGCAATATAAGAAACAGTGAAGAGCATGTTATCTCAGCGACGAGACCTAAGTCGTGGAGTTTAGGAATACCAAGAGTGCTGATTGAAGGGCTTGACTACAAAGGATTTGTCTTGAGAGTTCTTCTGGAGGATCATGTTAGAAGAGAGAGAAAACGTGCCGTGGGAGCATGCGCAGAGAGGCATCGAGGCAAGGAAGAAGTTTGTAAACCGGTCGGGCTTGAATCAGGTGACAGTAAATTTGATTTGGCTAAATCAACCGCCTAACACGCTGTCATCAGTCTTCCAATAGACGGGCTTCATGGATGCCTTACTGACTTCGGATCCATTGATCAGTCTGAAGTTTATCCCAGGACCTTTCCCTGCCGCGTCGAGAAGAGTCTCCCACACTCCGTCTTTGTCAAGCTTCTCAACCTTCTCCAAGCCAGCCCAAAGCCTCCATTGCTCCTCGATCTGATACCCGATAACGTGAGTTCCCTCGAACGCAGGCTAGCCGTGCTGTTTGGCAATAACCAAAGTTAAATTTCTGATATTGTATATCACCTCGAGCGAATCGCCCACGGTGAGAGCGCAGCCAAGTAGAAGGGGACAAGAAGCAATCTAAACATTGTCTATACTGGAATCAATGGTACTACCGCATAATTGGCACTCTTCATTACAAATCGGCGCGCGCTTCCTCTCCAGCCCATGCCCTTCGAATGACCTCGCGAATAGCTGTCCTCTCAATCTCCCGAGGGTTCCAGTATGGCTTGGAGATGGCAATGTCTGCTGCCTTGTCGATACTGCTCTCCTTCATGCCCAGTGCCTTTAAACTTCGCTCAACTTTGATTTTGTCCAACAGAATATTCAACCCCTTGACAGCATCTCCGTCGCTTTCAGGCAGGGCCTCCGCAAGCCTCTTCATAGTGTCTGGCACGCTAGACGCGTTGTAGGAGAGCGCGTGAGGGAGAACGATGGTATGAGTCTCCGCATGAGGCAAGTCGAAGCTACCGCCCAAGGTGTGGCAGAGTTTATGGTGCAACGACATGCCCACGTTTCCGAGACATGTCCCGCACAACCAGGCGCCGTAGAGAGCGGCAGATCTGGCGGACCTTGAAGCCGGATCATTGATGAGCTCCGGCAGCGCGTTTGCTAGCGCTTTCACACCCTCCACAGCCAGAATACTGATGAGTGGGTTGCCGTTTTGTGCGTATAGTGCTTCAACAGCGTGAGCTATGGCGTTGACGCCGCTGGATGCTGTGAGGCCGACGGGTAGAGTAAGCGTCAAATCCACGTCGTAAATAACGACGTTGGGAAGAATCTTGGGGTCGGATCTAGTCTCTTTCCGTCCGTCCGCGGTCTCGCCCAGAATCGGAGTAACTTCACTACCCGCGTATGTCGTAGGAATAGCGATGTGAGGCAGGCCGGTGCGGATGCTGATGGCTTTGCCCAGCCCAATCGTGCTACCACCGCCGATACTAACTACAGCATCGGCTTCCGCCGAGGTCGCGAGGTCACACGCGCGCTGCGTCACGTCGGTCGGAGTGTGCATGCGGGCTTCGCTGAACAAGCCGGCGATTTTTCCTTGGAGTATAGTCGAGACATCTTCGGCTTGCGCAACTTGGTAGGGCGTTGACAGGAGGAGAGGGCGAGATGCTCCCAGCTTGGCAAGCTCTTGGGGCAGCTTTTGGATTGTGCCTGTTCCAAAAACGACCCGGGCAGGGTTGCCGTTGTACTCAAAGGCGTTCATTGTGGTGCAGGCTGTGGGCTATTCAGATGGCTGTAGAAATTTCCAATCTCTATCAGGATGAAGCAGGTATAAGTGTTCTTGCGGGCGCATCTCGACTTTCCGTGGCTTTGTGCGGAAGCGCCCATCACATCGCAAGTGTCTCATGAGCTACGGTATTACTATTTTCGTACCTTTTTCAGTTGCCGTTAACTTTGCCGGGATAGTTCATTGACCCCGCCGGATCATCCGGATCGCCCACCCCCACTCGGGAGAGGTCTTAGCCGCCATCGGAAGCACGCTGAGAACCGTAATCAAAAAGCCTCGGTCAATCACTGAGGGTGGTTTGTAATCCTCAGTCATCACCAGCTATAACAGATCCTTCTAGCGGGAGTTCCTTGACTGAAGTTTGGTTAGGCAGAGCAGAATCTCACTGCCATCATTTCTCCCAAATTTCTCTCATCCACCACCATCCCCGCAATGGGCCCCTCAACCGTGGACCTCCCGGTGCTGAAGGACCTAACTATCGACAACATCACAGACAACGTGCACGCAATCAACTCAAGATGCGGTGACCTCCGTATGAAGTTCCTCTTTGAGAGACTCGTCACGCATGTCCACGATTTCGCGCGAGAGACCCGCCTTACGACCGCAGAATGGGAGGCAGCAATCAAGTTCCTCACACAAGTCGGCCAAATCTGCAGTGAAGTTCGGCAAGAATTCATTCTTCTCTCTGACATCATCGGCCTCTCTTTGCTTGTCGACTCGATTGATCATCCCAAGCCCGAGGCTTCAACCGAAGGCACCGTCCTCGGCCCTTTTCACACACACGAGGCTAAAGACGTCCAAAATGGCACCTCTATCTCGCATGATCCTGAAGGAGTGCCAATGCTCGTGGTATGCACAGTCAAAGATACCCAAGGGAAACCGATCCCCGGCGCCAAAGTGGACGTCTGGGAGACGGACTCTAAAGGGTTCTACGACGTGCAATACGCGGATCATGACGGACCCGATGGCCGTGCTATAGTACGAAGCGACGATAGCGGCTCATTTTTCTTCAAGGGCATTGTTCCTGTGCCATATCCTATCCCCAGCGATGGACCTGTTGGCAAGCTCTTGAAGAAGCTGCATCGGCATCCATACCGACCAAGCCATTTCCATTTCATGTTTGACAAGCCCGGCTACGATCGCCTTATCACGCAAGTATTCCTCTGCAGCTGGTCCTGACGTGCTCTAACAATTCGCAGAGCCTTATATCTTCGCGGTGACCCATACGAGAGGTCGGATGCTGTATTTGGCGTGAAGGAATCGCTGGTTGTAGACCTAAAGTCGGTCTCAGACGTAGAAGGGCTTGCAGAGAAGTACAATGTGGATCCGTCTACGAAGCTTCTCAAGTACGACTTCGTATTGGTAACGGACCAAGAAGCGACCGATCTTCGAGATCAAAAAGCGATGGAGGCGATGGAAAAGCAAGGGCTTACAAGAATGAGGATTATCAATGGTGTTCTGATTCCTGATCCCGATGTTGACTAAGTTAACAGCAAAGCAATCAAATCAACGATCTTAGGAGTTTGTCGTTTACAGAATGCAACCATCGTGTTGATGATCATGTATATATTAGCTATGAAACCATCATACATTCACCATACATTCTCGTATCCATCAAATACAGGCTTGCAAACAAATAAATCAAATCGAATCGAGCGTCCAATTTGATTTGATTTGGATCAATTTCCCTTCGATTTGATTTGATTTGATTTGATTTGATTTGGATAGATTTGGATTGGATTTATTTGTTTGCAAGCCTGACAGCAGCAAGGATGCCGAACAGGGAGCTGCTCGCGTAGCTGAGAACACCGGACGTCGGGTGCAGGCCCCTTTCAAGGGGCTCCTATACGACCAGAAGCTGCGAGAACCCGTTCCCTCTCTAGGAGTCGAACCCCTGAATTTTACAGTGAGGACAGATTCAGCTACCGGGACCTGTTTCGGACTCAAGAAGATCACCACCCCTTCCAGCAAGAGGCCGACTACTGAGAAGCGTCTCGAGCCTCGGACGGCGGGGAGCCCCGGCGACAGTACCGAGAACGCTCGCCATCCCGCCCCCGACGAAACTACAGTCCCCTGCCACCAGCCGAGAAACTCTCCTCCCTGCTCGTTGGTCTCTCCCCAGGGGCCAAGCTACAATGTTGAAGAATACAGTGCCCGCCCTCACACTGTACGCTCGTCCCTTCAGCTGGAGCTGGGTGGGGTGGGTGCCAATTTGCAGGGCATCAAATTCCCATCCCATAGGTACCCTTTGGTATCCTATTGTTTCTCTTGGTACCTATTCTCTTCCAATATGCGTACCTTGGAACCGACAAGTGGCCTGTTGATCACCCCCTGGGAGTGGCACACCTCTCCCCACGCGGCTCCCTCGCTCTGACCTACTCTACATGTACAACCGCAAGACACGGTAAATGCACACATTGGCTGGGAGATCAAAGGCCTTGTTTGTCCCCGGCGCGTGAGCCCAGACCTCCTGGCGCCGGGGAGTCCTTGTGATGCGAGATTTGAGATCCAAGATCCGGGATTCCAGGTCGGTGGGGTCTAGATCCCCGATACCCCAGACCCCAGACCCCGCAAAACCCCACCGGCCGGCACCCACCATGCCTGAAGCGCCGCCTCCTAGTGCCTTCAGGTGCTTGTGATATCCAGCAAAAGTACCCCTTCTGCCAAGCTTCTCGCCTTTTGCTGTTTCGTCCCCAGGTCCTGCAGACGAACCAATACAGTTGCAGGACAAAAGTCTCCGTACAGCCCCGCACACCCACCACCACCACATTCAATACAACCAACTTCAGAATGCAATAACAAATTCAATTAAAATACAGAGCAAAAGAAGATTAGCACATTATATAGCCCTGAGACTAGCATTTAATATTTTGTATACCAACCCCTTGTCCGGATAACAGCTAGTAAGCGGCGCGGCATAGACTCAATTAGCTTCGAAATCTGCTCCTGGTCTATGACTGCCCACGTATCTTGCACGCATCTGCCAACTCTGCTCTATCTGCCTTGTTATCTTTCAGGTGTATTATATAAGGGTGCCGCAAGTGTAATTTTGCCTTGAGCGTTCTCCAAACACGCTCAATTGGGTTTAAGTCTGGAGAGAAACGAGGCCAGTCAATGCACTCAAGCCCATGGGATGTCATCCAACTTCGAGTGCTTCTAGCTGTATGAATACGTACGTTATCCTGCTGAAGTTTTCGAGAGCCATCAAGACGAGGAAGAAGTCGTTTCTCAAGTGCAAGCTGATATGACCAAGCTGAAAACCCGCCTCTGGGAGCGCCTGGATCTCGTATCATCTCAATAATAGAGGTCCGGTGTAATTTCCAAATTGCTGCCCAAAACATAAGGGAAAATAGTGCTTTAACATGCATCTCCTGATTGACAAAATTTTGTACTTTATTTCTCTTCGGGAAGCTGGAAGTGCTAGGCGTTGGGGTTGTTTGATTGAGACTGCATAGAAGTTTCGTTGGAAAATATAACCTTGATATGTGTTAGCTTGTCTAGAGGCGAAATTTCAACATAAAATACCTCCATTGATTCTTCTACCTTCGGCAGTAAAGTAGGTGCAAAATGAAGCCTAGCTTTTGATGCATATTTTGTGATATTTGGCCTGTTCACATCTCTCCATTTATGCGCCCATTGCTGCCGAATAATGCGGCGGATCGTACGGATGCTTACCCGGCTGCCGGACTCAGATTTGAGGACATCCCAAGTGATGTCTCGGTTTTTCTTGGCCAATCGAATGATATATCGTCTCTCTACTCGCGTAAGCTTATTGGGCCGGTCGGATCTTTTATTATCCTTGACCGTGTGCTGAGTGGTGAAGTGATTCCGTATGTATTGCACTGATGAGTGGGTGGTGTTAAACCGGCGTGCCACATCGCGCAGACTTAGGCCGTCATCTAACTGAGCAAGCATAGCCATTCTGACTTCGGGAGAGAAATTATGTTTATATTGGCAATTGGCAGTTATTTCAGTACCAAAATGACGTTCTGGGGACATCTTAAACAGATGTTATGATGGTTAGAAAAGAAAGGGGGTTGGGAGACGCGATCGCGTTTTGACGCGCAAAGTGGGACTGTACGGAGACTTTTGTCCCGGAACTGTATCACAATCACCAAAGACGTCGAGAATGGACTCAAAGAACCATCATGAAGATGCCATTGGGCATGCTTCTGAGACGGAACACTATATCGAACGAATTCTTACCATCGAAGTCGACAACTACAACGGCCTCACGTGGAAATGTATCATCGTCTATATCGTGAGACTCTACTCCTCATAGATAGAGATGCGTGCTCAAGCATACTGACAACCATTCCACAGGCTCTCCTCGCTGTCGGCTTCGCAGAGATGATGGTCATTGTCTCTTCAGGGCTTGTATGTAATTAACCACCCCGATCCAATAACGAATCGCGGAATTAATCTCTTAAACCTCCAGCTTGCCCAAAACATGGTGGCAGATATTGGAGGTGTTGATAAGGTCATGTGGATGCCTCAAACAACCACCATCGTCAACCTGGCTCTGGGTTCCTCCGTCGCCCAAGCTGCCGACTACTGGGGTCGCAAATGGCCCATCATCATCAGCTGCACCCTCGCCATTGTCGGGAGCCTCATCTTGTCGAGAGCTACCGACGTCGATATGGCACTCGCCGGAAATATCCTCGCTAGCATCTCACTCGCCGCACAGCCACTTTTGTATGCGGTCGCCTCGGAGATCCTTCCTAGGAAATACCGCCCTGCGGCACAAGGAGGCATCACCGGCATCTTCGCCTTTGCGGCCATCGTGGCGCTGCTTATGGGGAGTGCATTTGTCCGAGACAATGCTGGCGGCTGGCGAGTGGTGTGGTATATCAACGCCGGCTTGTTCACCTTCGCAACCCTTGTCACTCTGTTCTGCTACAACCCGCCGCCTAGAGATTTGCAGGTCTCGCTGACATTTCGGCAGAAGATGGCTCGTCTGGATTGGGTGGGCATTTGTCTTCTTCCCGGAGGTGTCACTCTCTTCGTCGTCGGACTGACTTGGTCAAGCAGCCAATACAGCTGGACCGACGCTCATGTCCTTGGACCCTTCCTCGCAGGCGCTTGTCTTTTGCTGGTGATCGGGGCATACGAACGCTTCGTGAAAAAGGACGGCTTATTCCACCACGGCCTGTTCAAGCAGGATCGCAACTTTAGCATTGCCTTGTTTTCAATGTTCGTTGAGGGCATGGCCTTCTTCGTTGGAAACACCTACTTTCCCATGGAAGTTGCTATCTTGTTCGAGAAAGACCCAGTCATGGTTGGCCTACGCTTCTGCGTTGTATTCTTTACCGCAACTCTGTCTTCCATCGCAGCGTCTATCTACTGCTCTTGGAGCAAGCAGCTTCGATGGCCCTTGGTCGCCTGCTTTTCTCTCTTTGTCGTCTTCTATGGTATGTTTACTCGCTCCTCTCCACACTTTCTTCAGCCCAGCATCCTTACTCACTGCCAATAGCCAGACATCTCAGTAATCAATATATATTTATTGTTATGGGCATATTTATTGTTAAGCTTATCCATATCGATATCAATATAGACGGTGCCAATAAATATATATTATTAATAATTAATAATATGGCCCCCGCTATTTTCCAGTACCGTTACCGAGACGTTTCACAATAACTACCTGCGACGTCAGGCAATCCGGATTGGGTATTCCTTTGCGCAAGGCGTACAATTTCTTGGGACAGAGAACGACTTTCGGTTGAGACTATCCCAAGACTATCTAGAAGC
>VYKG01000505.1:0-33089 GCA_011426275.1 Dactylonectria torresensis | reverse complement strand
CGTCTTTTCCTGCTCTTTCTGAATCTTCAATCCCTTTCCTGATTGGTCAATTCCTTGACCCACAATCGCCGAGTTCTACCAATAACCTTCCACTCCTTCCACTCCTTCCACTGCTGTAGCCTTTACAATTCTTTAGGAACTTACTGCTTCTTAGTTCATTTATCTTTAGGTAATGTATTATTATACTCTTAGATTTATCTAAGTAGTGAGTTTCCTTATTCTACTGAGTGCTGTATTATGGTGATCGTTCTGGAGATATATAACTAGTCCTTAGGGCATTTAGAGCATTACACTATTAAGTCCTTTATAGTTTTATATATATTTTCTATTTTATAGAATTCCTCTATTTATATAGTAGTTTAGGTAAGTGTCCTATTATATACTTAGTTATAATAGTATTATATAAGGTAATTCTTTATGTTATCTAGTATGATGATTTTACTATCTTTACTTTATTTAATATGCCTTTTCTAAGGGTAGTAGCTAGTGACTTAGTTAAATTAGTAATCATCAGATTCTTTTAGCTTCTTTATGTATTCTATTAGTGGTTGCTTTAGTGAGTAATACTTTAGGCATTCTTTAATTATATTATAGAGCGCTTTATTAAGTCTGTAGGTTTAGTATGTTTTTATAATATATTAGTATAGCGTGTTAATATCTCTATTATATAGTCCTTTTATATACAAGTCTCGCACTATCTAGTATTAGAAGCTATTAAGGATAATAATGAGTCTATCCTTATATATGACTTTTCTAGTATATCCTTAGGCCCAGTCTATCTAATAGAGTACTAGTCTGTCATTCTGGATTAGTTCTAGGTATTCTAGCTATAAGGGTGTTATTCCCTTCTAGGCTCTTATAATGAATTTCTATTTTAAGTGTCCTTCGGGCATAAAGTATAGGAGTTATTTATTAACTATTCTTTTACTATTATTAAAATCGCATTATTAACTAATAGTATTAGCTCTTCTATTCTCTAAGCCTTTATAATAGATAATAGTATAGTTAAATTCTAAGAGGTATTTAGCGTACTATAGTTATTATTCGCTAAGTTCTTAGGTAGTAGTAAAGTATGAGATATTCTTATAGTCTGTATAGACCTTAATCTTATATTTACTTCTTAAGAAGTAGTATTAGAATTCTTTAAAAGTATTAATAATTATAAAGAATTCTTTATTATAAATAGGGTAGTTAAGTTCTATATTATACATTTTATAGGAAAAGAAGGTAATAGAGTATAATATTCTATTATTATCTTATTATTTGATCTAAGCGCTTTATGCGAAGTCTGAAGAATCTATTTCTAACTCGATTTCTTATTTAGGATCGAAGGTTATTAAAATAGGCTTACTTAAAATAATTTCCTTAATTTTATTAAATGCATTTTCTATATTAGCGTCTTATTAGAAGTCTACTCCTTTTTATATAAGATTAATAAGTAATATAGTATATTTACTAAACCCTTTAATGAATTTTTAATAGTAATTAGTAAATCTAAGGAAGGCTTATACTTCTATAACGTTCGTTAGTTTTAGCTATTCACTAACTATAGCGATTTTCTTTAGATCTATCTTAATCTTATTATAAGAGATTATATATCTAAGAAATTCTACTTTTAAAGTATAGAAATGACTTTTCTTTAGTTTGACTAATAACCTATAGTCTTATAGTACTTATAGTACTTTATGAATATACTTAGTATATTCTTCTTCTATTTTAAAGAAGATAAGGATATTATCTAAGTAGTATATAATAAATATATTAAAGTACTCTTATAATATATTATTAATCATTTATTAAAATATAGCTAGTGCATTTATAAGTCTAAAAGGCATAATAAGGTATTTATATAATCTAAACTTCGTTCTAAAAGCGGTTTTCTATTTATATCCTTCTTTAATGCAGATAAGGCTATATGCATTTTTAAGATCTAATACTATAAAAAACTTTATTCTATAGAGTCAGTCCTTAAGCTTTATAATAAGGAGTAATAGGGTTTGATCTTTTAGTATAATATTATTTAAGCAATAATAATCTATAATAAGTCAGAGTTTACTATTCTTTTTAAGAATAAATATAACTAAATAGCTAGCTAAGGATTTTAATATCCTAATATATCTTTTATATAGTATATCTTTAATATATTCCTTAAGCATTTATAATTATATTTCATTAAAGTTAAAAATCTTATAGAATATAGGTAATGCTCTATCTTTTAGTATAATTTTATAGTCCTATTAACTAAATTCTAGTAGTCCTATTTTAAGTTCTTCTACGAAGAGCTTTTTATAAATATAGTACTATACTAATACGTTCTTAAGCCTATTATCTTTAGGTTTTTCTTATCTTTCTTTCTTCTATTTCTTAAGGTCTTCGTTCATTTCTTTAAACTATCGTTATAAGCGTCTGATCGTCCTTCGGAGTGTGTTTTTCTTGCCTTTTTAGTACTTATATTATATTCCTATTAGGGGTAATGAAGTATCTATCGTTTCCTTATATGAATTCTTACCTTTACTATCTTCAGGGGTTAAGATTAGAGATTCTCCTTCTTCTAAGTCGCTTTTATTATTATTAGAGAGTATATTATCATTATTAATTAGTACTTAGCCAGTTCTCTAGTTAATGCGTAGGTTATATTTCCTTAGCTATAAGTACTTAAGTATAATATTATAATGCTTTATTAGGATAATATTAAAAGTAATGCCTTAATTCTTTCTATTAATAAAAACTTTTAAGTAATTAAGTTCTTTAATAATCTATCTATCTTTATAATTAAATATATTGCCTTTAAGGTTATATAATATATAAGCTTCCTTCTTATACTTCTATAGTAGCTTTAGCTTATTAACTACCTTTAGGTTAATATAATCTACTTTAGCTCTACTGTTTACTAATGTAATAAGTTATATACTATTAACTCGCACTTTTAGCTTAAGTATCTTTCATTTTATTACTATTTATACTATATATAGAGCTTTTAATAGAAGTGATTTTCCTTTTATATTATTACTTACTTATTACTCTTTTATAAGTAGTGTTTATCGTTTTTTATTAGTAATGCCTATATGCGCTTAGTATAGTCAGCTATTAGGTCTTTCTATTTATCTTATTATATATACTATAGGTCGATCTTAGCTTAAGTATGAATTAAGTAGTCTTCTTTATTATATTATATTAGGTTCGTTAGTCTTTTAATGCATTCTAAGGGGAAAAACTTATTAGAATATTCTAGGATTATAATTCTATTAATAGGTCTAAAATTCCTTATTTAGTAGCTTTTAATTTTATTATAAAAGTATAGTATAGATACTAAGTAGTCTTCTAATTATATAAAGAAGTAATTATTCTTTTACTTATTATAAATATGCTTTTTATAATATAGATTATAGTATAAGATTTATATAAGTTCATAGTATTAAAGGTTATCTATTCTAATATAAAGGTTATCTAAGAACTCTCCTTAAAGTATTTCTTTATCGCTTTATACTTTAAGTCTTAATTTAGTATAGATATAGAGATCTTCTTTAGCTTAAGGTTCTTATCTTTTTCTAACTATCTACTAGCATTAATCTTTATTATTTATCTATATATGGATTCTTTATAAGTCGATTTCTGCTATATTCTACTATTCTTTTACTTCTATTAAGGATTCCCTATATTCCTTATAGTAAGGGTCTGCCTATTTATCATTACTACTATTCAGATATTTATCCATAAGTATAAGAATAAGCTCTAGTTCCTAACTGAGTTCGTCTAGGAAGCGATAGGTCTTTAAGCATTATCTGCCTTCTGTGGTTCTATTTTGTGAGGGTTTATAGCGCTTATTAGTACTAGTGTCTTATTATTTACTGCCTTGCTTAGGTTTCTCGTTATTATAGAGTTTATTCTAGATCTATTTGCCTTTCTTAGAAAATAATACTAGGCATTCGTTTTTTATATAACTGATTTATTAGTAGTTATAGTTGTCGTTTATTTGCACAGCTTAGGTCTTAGGTAGCTAGAAGGTTGCGTTAGATGTATTTCCTACTTAGCTATAGTCTACTTTGACCTAGCTTAGCTATCTATTAGGAATTTCTTCTTTGACCTTTTTTTAGTAAGATTCGCCGTTTTCTAGGATAGGTGCGAATCGTATGCGTTTATTACCTTTTTTAACTATAGTAAGGATTTTTCTATTTGCAGTATTTTTCAGAGGTCAGCCTTCTAAGATAGGGTCCTACTGCTTATTAGCTTCCCTAGCTGCCTTACGTTTAGTGTAATGTCTTTAGGCGCTTTCGCCTTTGCGTACTAAGCGTGCTTGCTTTTCTTCTAGTATTTCCTTTACTAATCGTCATACCCATTCGCCTTAGTAGGCTTCCCTTCTGGCTTCTATTTTATCTTATTATTCAGTAGTCTTGGGTTTAGACTTAGAGTTAATTATATCTTCTCTAGCTTTACTAAACGTATTATAATAGCTGCTTCTAGTTATAGTAAGGGTCTTAGATAGGTGCTAGTAGTTAGTAGATTAAAGGTTCTTACTTTTTAGTATAGGCTTATGCTTTTAATTTATTTTAAGGCTTTAGTATTTATTCTTAAAATATCCTATTTTATTATAATTCTAGTATTTAACCTTAAAGTAGTCTTACTAGGCTGCTCTAAGTTCTATAAGTCTGGCTTAAGTTCTATAAGAAGTATTAACCCAGTTTTTATTTTTCTAATTGTCTTAGTTCTTAAGGTAGTACGGGTTATAGTTATTTCCTTAGTCTCTTTATTAGTTCTTAGCCTTTTCCCTTCGTCTTTTATATTATTATTCGTTAATCTTAATAGTTATAGTAATATACTTAGTAAGTATATTAGGTTAGTTAGCTTTATATAGCTCGTCCTTGACTTCTTCTTTAAGTCCTTAGTAGAAGATTTCTATAAGTATGTTATTATCCCATTTTAGTTTAGAAGCGACTTATTAGAATGCGATAATATAAGTAATAGTAGATCGGATTTGCTTGATCTTATGGATTTTAATTACTGCCTATCTTTCCTTATTAACTATACTAAAAGTATCTTTAATTACTTCTTTAAAATTCTCTTAGTTTATAAAGATATTAATAGTATCTTAGTCCTAGCTTGCTTTATTATTATTTAAGAAGTCCTTTATAATTAGTTCAAACTAGTCTTTAGCATTCCTAATCATTAGGTTATTTATAAATAATAAGCATGCTTTAAATAACGTAAGATATTATAAGAAGAATCGAAAGTATCCCTTTATTCTAGTAATGAATAGAATTACATTACTTAGTAAACCGTTAAATAGTTCGGGCTTTAGTAGCTTGATCGTTTCTCTTAGGTTATGGTTATTATTCGTAATTATAGTAAGTACTATAGCTAGTTAATTCTACACTTATTACTATAGAGTTTGAATAAAGGCATGAAGTTACTAGACCTCTATTACTATTTTAGCGTTGCTTAGTAGGGTTATATATACTAAGAATATAGGCATACTACTTAGGATAATAGGAGTTCAGTTTATTCTAGATATACTAATAGTATAAGGTATTACTTAGGTTAATATAATAATATACTAAATAAGAGCTATTAATATATAATAGTTAGGCTTATACTAAGGCTCTAAAGTAAGTCTAAGGCATATAATATTTATAATTAAGTAGATTAAGAATGTTATAATAAGTAATATAAGTCATAGTCTAATAATAGTAGAATAGTAGATTTAATATAACTAAATATATTAATAGCTAGTAAGGCTATCTCTATAAAAGTGCTAAATGAGTGTGCTTATATATTAATATGACTTTTAATAGATTATGCTTTAAGATCGTAATCTATCCCTTAGGATCATAGTTAAAGGTCATGATCTATCGTTAGGATTACGGTTTGGAATCGTAATCTAATAGGATTGGTTAGAAATTAGTAGGGTGGGTATGCTTTAGTTAGCGTTATGTGGTCTGTGCAGACTGGGCTGTGATATAATTAGAGCGGGAATAGTATACTCTATAAAGCCATAGTTTTTAGACTCAGAGTTATTAACTTGTTAGAGGTTACTGAGTAGTAGAAGTATAAGCTTATAGCTTATATAAGGATATTTTTATAAAGAATAATAAAGTAAGAAGTATATGAAGATAAGAGTGTCTTATTAGAAGATAGTTTATTATAGTGTATGGTGATAGTGTATGATTCTATTGTGTGAGAAAATAAGCCCTAGGGGTAGTCCTTCTTTTATAAACAATTTGAGCCGGCAAATATGTAGTCACTAAGACATAAGGTATACCATTAGGAAGCTCAAAAATTCAGCTATTTAGTGGTATTATTTTTGTAATTATATGTCAAGGAAATGCCGAGATATCTTGATTTCAAATCACGGAGGAATTGAAAGCCTTGATTATAAAGCAAAATTGCCTGATTTCAAAGCACGGACCAATATTAGGCCGACTAGCTATTATTGGTTATATAGTGTGAATAGTGTTATTAATACTGTGTTTTAGTATATTTAAATAGAATTTTATATAGAATTTTTAAGCTTATAATAAAGCTTAAAACTTAGCTTATTAAAGGAGATATATATATTTATATATTTATTTGGGTTTAACAATTATCAAGCAAAGATTCAAATTCAATAGATAGTATTAGTAAGGAAGGCCAGGCCGTACTTAAGTAACTCTAGCACTCAGATGTTTGTAATTAGCAAGATGCAGTAGTTGGGGATTCAGGTGTCCCCCTCTTAGCCGATAGAACTGATAGGTAGGTGTCACGGCCCGGTCTGCACAGACCACGTAATGCTAGCTAAAGCATACCCACCCTACTAATTTCTAACCAATCCCGTTAGATTATGATTCCAAACCGTGATCCTAACGATAGATCATGACCTTTAACTGTAATCCTAAGGGATGGATTATAATCTTAAAGCGTAATCTATTAAAGGTTATATTAATATATAAGTACACTTATTTAGCATTTTTATAGAGATAGCTTTACTAGCTATTAATATACTTAGTTATATTAAATTTACTATTTTACTATTACTAGACTATAACTTATATTATTTATTATAATATCCTTAATCTACTTAATTATAAATACTATATGCTTTAGATCTATTCTAAAGCCTTAATATAAGCCTGACTGTTATATATTAATAGCTCTTATTTAATATATTATTATATTAACCTAAGTAATACCTTATACTATTAGTATATTTAGAATAAACCGAACTCCTATTACTCTAAATAGTGTGCCTATACCCCTAGTATACATGACCTTACTAAGCAACGCTGAAATAGTAATAGAGGTCTAGTAACTTCGCGCCTTTATTTAAACTCTATAGCGATAAGTGCAGAATTAACTGGCTATAGTACTTACTATAACTATGAATAATGACTATAACCCAGGAGAAACGATCAAGCTATTAAAGCCTGAACTATTTAATAGTTTACTAAGTAATATAATTCCATTCATTACTAGGATGAAAGGATACTTTCGATTCTTCTTATGACGTCTTACGTTATTTAAAGTATACTTATTATTTATAAATAACCTGATGATTAGGAATGCTAAAGACTGGTTTAAATCAATTATAAAGGACTTCTTAAATAATAATAAAGCAAGCTAGGACTAAGATACTATTAATATCTTTATAGACTAAGAGAATTTTAAAGAAGTAATTAAAGATACTTTTAATATAGTTAATAAGGAAAGACAGACAGTAACTAAGATCTATAAGATCAAGTAAATCCGATCTACTACTATTTATACTATCGCATTCTAATAAGTCATTTCTAAACTAGAATGGGATGATAATATACTTATAGAAATCTTTTACTAAGGACTTAAAGAAGAAGTTAAGGACGAGCTATATAAAGCCGACTGACCTAATATACTTACTAAGTATATTACTATAGCTATTAAGATTAATAAACGATAGTATAAAAGATAAAGGGAAAAGGCTAAGAACTAATAAGGAGGCTGAGGAAATAACTATAACCCGTACTACCCTAAGAACTAAAATAATCAGAAAAATAAAAACTGGGTTAATACTTCTTATAGAACTTAAGCCAGACCTATAGAACTTAGAGTAGCCTAGTAAGATTACTCTAAGGTTAAATACTAGAATTATAGTAAAATAAGACACTTTAAGAATAAATACTAAAGCCCTAAGATAAATTAGAAGCATAAGCCTATACTAAAAGGTAAGAACCTTTGATTTACTAACTACTAGCACCTATTTAAGACCCTCGCTATAACTAGAAGCAGCTATTACAGCACGTTTAGTAGAGCCGGAGAAGATATAATTAACTCTGAGTCTGAACCCGAGACTACTGAATAACGAGATAAAATAGAAGCCAGAAGGGAAGCCCGCTAAGGCGAATGGGCATAATGATTAGTAAAGAAAACACTAGAAGAAAAGTAAGCACGCTTAGTACGCAAAGGCGAAAGCGCCTGAAGACATTATGCTGAACGTAAGGCAGCTAGGGAAGCTAATAAGCAGTAGGACCCTATCCTAGAAGGCTGACCTCTGAAAAACACTATAAATAGAAAAATCCTTACTATAGTTAAAAAAGGCAATAGATATATGTAATTTACACCTATCCTAGAAGATAGCGAATCTTACTAAAAAAAGGTTAAAGAAGAAATTCCTAATAGATAGCTAAGCCAGGTTAAGGTAGACTATAGCTAAGTAAGAAATGCATTTAATATAACCTTCTAGCTACTTAAGACCCAAGCTATATAAATAAACGATGACTATAACTACTAATAAGTCAGTTATATAAAAAACGAGTGCTTAGTATCGTTTTCTAAGAAAGGCAAATAGATCTAGAACAAACTCTATAATAATAAGAAACCTAAGTAAGGCAGTAAACGATAAGATACTAGTACTAGTAAGTGCTATGAACCCTTATGAGATAGAACCACAGAAGGCAGACAATGCTTAGAGACCTATTGCTTCTTAGATAAACTCAGTCAGGAACTAGAGCTTATCTTCATACCTATAGATAAATACTCGGACAGTAGCGATAATAAATAGGCAGACCCCTATTACGAGGAATATAAGGAATCCCTAATAGAAGTAAAAGAATAGTAGAATATAGTGGAAATCGACCCATAAAGAATCCACATATAGATAAATAATGAAGATTGATGCTAGTAGATAGTTAGAGAAAGATAAGAACCTTAAGCTAAGGAAGATCTTTATATTTATACTAGATTAAGACTTAAAGTATGAAGTAATGAAGAAATACCTTGAGGAGAGTTCCTAGATGACCCTTGTATTAGAATGGATGACCTTTAATACTACGAACTTGCATAGATCTTATACTATGACCTATGTTATGAAAAGCATATTTATAGTAAGTAAAAGAATGATTACTTCTTTATATAATTAGAAGACTACTTAATATCTATACTATACCTTTATAATAAAATTAAAGGCTATTAAATAAGGAATTTTAGACCTATTGATAGAATCGTAATCCTAGAATACTCTAATAAGTTTTTCCTTTTAGAGTATATTAAAGGACTAATGAACCTAATATAATATAATAAAGAAGACTACTTAATTCATACTTAAGCTAAGATCAACCTATAGTATATATAATAAGATGAATAGAAAGACTTAATAGCTGACTATACTAAGTGCATATAGGCACTACTAATAAAAAATAATAAATACTACTTATAGAAGAGCGATAAGTAAGTGATAATATAAAAGGAAAATCACTTCTATTAAAAGCTCTATATATAGTATAAATAGTAATAAAATAAAAGACACTTGAGCTAAAAGTATAAGTTAATAGTATATAACTTACTATATTAGTAAATAGTAGAGCTAAAGCAGATTATATTAACTTAAAGGTAGTTAATAAGCTAAAGCTATTATAAAAGTATAAGAAGGAAGTTTATATATTATATAACCTTAAAGGCAATATATTTAATTATAAAAACAGATAGATTATTAAAGAACTTAATTATTTAAAAGTTTTTATTAATAGAAAGAACTAAAGCATTACCCTTAATATTATTCTAATAAAGCATTATAATATTATACTTAAATACTTATAGCTAAGGAAATATAACTTACGTATTAATTAGAGAACTAGCTAAGTACTAATTAATAATAATAATATACTCCTTAATAATAACGAAAGCGACTTAGAAGAAGGAGAATCTCTAATCTTAACCTTTAAAAATAGTAAAGGCGAGAATTCGCATAAAGAAATAATAGATACTTCATTACCCCTAATAGAAATATAATATAAGTACTAAAAAGGCAAGAAAAACACACTCTGAAGGATGATCGGATGCTTATAATAATAATTTAAAGAAATAAACGAAGACCTCGAGAAATAGAAGAAAGAAAGATAAGAAAAACCTAAAGATAATAGGCTTAAGAACGTACTAGTATAGTACTATATCTATAAAAAGCTCTTCGTAAAAAAACTTAAAATAGGACTACTAAAATTCAGTTAATAGGACTATGAAATTATACTAAAAGATAGAGTATTACTTACATTCTATAAGATTTTTAACTTTAATAAAATATAATTATAAATGCTTAAAGAATATATTAAAGATATACTATATAAAGGATATATTAGGATATTAAAATCCTTAGCTAGCTATCTAGTTATATTCATTCTTAAAAAGAATAGTAAACTCTGACTTATTATAGATTACTATTACTTAAATAATATTATACTAAAAGATCGAACCCCATTACCCTTTATTATAGAGCTCAAGGACTGATTCTATAAAATGAAGTTTTTTATAGTACTAGATCTTAAAAATGCATATAGCCTCATCCGTATTAAAGAAGGATATAAATAGAAAACCGCCTTTAGAATGAAGTTTAGACTATATAAATACCTTATTATGCCTTTTAGACTTATAAATATACTAACTATATTTTAATAAATAATTAATAATATATTATAAGAGTACTTTAATATATTTATTATATATTACTTAGATAATATTCTTATCTTTTCTAAAATAGAAGAAGAATATACTAAGTATATCTATAAAGTACTATAAGTACTATAAGACTATAGGTTATTAATCGAACTAGAGAAAAGTCATTTCTATACTCTAGAAGTAGAATTTCTTAGATATATGATCTCTTATAATGAGATTAAGATAGATCTAAAGAAAATCGTTATAGTTAGTAAATAGCTGAAACTAATGAATGTTATAAAAGTATAAGCCTTTTTTAGATTCGCTAATTACTATTAAAAATTCATTAAAGGGTTTAATAGATATACTATACTACTTACTAATCTTATATAAAAAGGAGTAGACTTTTAGTAGGATGCTAATGTAGAAAATGCATTTAATAAAATTAAAGAAATTATTTTAAGCAAGCCTGTTTTAATAACCTTCGACTCCGAATGAGAAATTGAGTTAGAAATAGACTCTTTAGACTTTGCATAAAGCGCTCAGATTAGATAATAAGATAATAATAGAGTATTACACCCTATTGCCTTCTTTTCCTATAAAATGCATAGCATAGAACTCAACTACTCTATTTATAATAAAGAATTCCTTACGATTATTAATACCTTTAAGGAATTCTAATACTACTTCTTAAAAAGCAAATATAAGATTAAGGTCTATATAGACTATAAGAACATCTCATACTTTACTACTACCTAAGAACTTAGTAGATAATAACTATAGTATACTGAATACCTTTTAGAATTCGACTATACTATTATCTATTATAAAGGCTTAGAGAACGGAAGAGCTAATACTATTAGTTAATAATGCGATTTTAATAATAGTAAAAGAATAGTTAATGAATAACTCCTATACTTCATGCCCGAAGGACACTTAAAATAGAAATTCGTTATAAAAGCTTAGAAGGGAATGACACTCCTATAGCTAAAATACCTAAAACTAATCCAGAATGATAGACTAGCACTCTATTAAATAGACTAGGCCTAAGAATACACTAGAAAAGTTATATATAAGGATAGACTTGTTATTATCCTTAATGGCTTTTAATACTAAATAGTGTAAGACTTATATATAGAAAGACTATATAATAAAGATATTAACATACTATGCTAATATGTTATAAAAACATACTAAACCTATAGACTTAATAAAGCGCTTTATAATGTAATTAAAGAATGCTTAAAGTATTACTTACTAAAGTAATTACTAGTAGAATATATAAAGAAGCTAGAAGAACCTAATAACTACTAATTCGACTAAGTTACTAGCTGCCACCCCCAGAAAAGGCATATTAAACGAAGTAAAGATAATAAAATCATCATACTAGATAATATGAAGAATTACCTCGCACAATACTATTACAACTAAGCATATAATAGAATACCTGCCTGAGCTACTATGCAAATAGAGGAATTCTATAAAATGGAAAATATATACAGAACTATAAGGGACTTAATAGCGCAATGCCTTAAATGCCCTAAGGACTAGTTATATATCTCTAGAATGATTGCTATAATATAACACTTAGTAGAATAAGGAAACCCACTACTTAGACAAATCCAAGAGTATAATGATATACTACCTAAAGATAAATAAACTAAGAAGCAGTAAGTTCCTAAAGAATTATAGCATAAACTTATATAGGAAATATACGAACACCTACTATACGGACACTAGGGAGTTAATAAAACCCTTAATAGAGTTAGAATGACCTACAAATTCCCTAAGATGAAGACAGTAGTTCGAACTATTATTTAATAATATAACCTTTATATAAAAACCAAGGCATAATACTATAAACTATATAGAGAATTATAACCCCTACTAATTATAATATAACTATAAGACTCTATTATAATGGATTTTATTATAAAACTACTTCTATTAGAAGACCTAGTAATCAGAACCCTCTATAATAGCATTCTTATCATTATAGATAGACTTATGAAATTTTCCTATTTTATACCCTATGAGGAATTAATAAATACAGAGTAATTCGCTTATATCTTCTTAAGAAATATTATTAATACTCATAGGCTACCCTTAGAAATTCTTTCTAATAGAGGACCCCTATTCGCTTCTAAGTTTTAGTAAGTACTGATAGACTATTTAAGATTAAACTACTGACTCTTTACAGCTTTCTAACCACAGACTGATAGTCAGATGGAACGAATGAATTAAATACTAAAATAATACTTTTGATATTATATTAATTATGAATAAAATGATTAAGTTAAGAAGCTACTAACTGTATAATTAAGCTATAATATAGCCATTTATAAAAGCACGAAGCTCACTCTAGCCTATGCTAATTTTAGATTCACTCCTAATACTTATAAAGCAAGTTAAGATAGATTAATCATCCCTAAAGCTATTCTAATATTAGAAAAATTAAAAAATCTGCATAAAGAAATAAGGACTGAACTCGAATTTATTAGAAACCAGATGAAAAAATACTACGATAAAAAACAGATAAAGGGACCATCCTTCTAGAAGGGAGACATAGTATACCTTACTATAAAAAACATTAAAATAAAACGAGAAAATAAAAAACTGGACTATAAATACATCAGACCCTATAAAATCATCGAAAAAATCTCAGAAAATAACTACTAGCTAGACTTACTACTAAAAGTCAGACTTTACCCAGTCTTCTATATCTCACTTCTTAAGACTACGAAAGATACGATTCACACTAAGTATAGTAATGAATATAAGACTAAGGTTAAAGGACTAGAGGAATATAAAGTCAAAGAGATCCGCAATATACGAATTAGGAATAATAAGACTGAATACCTTATTAAATAGAAAAACTACCCTAAAAGCAGCAATCAATAGGAACCCGCTAAAAACCTCATCTATATACAGCACTTACTAAAGAACTTTTACTAATAATACTAGGTTTAATTAAAGACCTAACGTTACTAAAATCGCCCCTGAGACTAAAAGTAGACTAGTCAGTCTCTTCTAGAACACCTAATGACCTTAGGTTATAAACTACCTATTTCTTATAAGCCTTTAATGCGAGAAGGACCCTGTCTTCCTTATCTAATTCTTGCATCCCCTGCTTAAATAAATCAGAACCCTGCTCTTTTACCTTCTTCTTAATCTTCCTAATCCGGGCTAAACGATTTACTATAGTTACTAGAAATGCTTATAGTTTAGCTAGCTAGTTATAGATAAGTATGATTTAATTACTGGCTTCCTCCTCCTCCTATGCAAGCTTTTTTTACTAATTAATTAGCCTATTTATTAAGGAAATATTAGTATAAATCCTATGAGGAAGGAAGGAATACTTTATATAAAGATACTATGCAGATACTATTATAAGACTGGCTATAATAGATACATTCCTTATAGTAATTAGAACGACCAGTATCTTCTATCTAATACTTAATCTTATGCTTAAAACAATAAGTATAAGGCATATTAGCGATATAGCTATTAAGCTTAGTAAAATTTTAAAGAGATTTATACTTAGTTATCTTTTTCATTTTTTTAATTACCTTCTTCGCTTTTTACTTTATTACGCACTATAGCATTATATTAGCATATCTGCGAATATTTACAGAAAGAAGTTATAGACTAACGTTAGAAATTATATAAGGCCTACTTATATAGCCTTAAGGATAAGACTAACGGAGGGGAGATATCGTATTACAGCCCGGTCTGCATAGACTACATAACGCTAGCTAAAGCATACCCACCCTGCCAATTTCTAACCAATCCCGTTAGATCACGATTCCAAACCGTGATCCTAACGATAGATCATGACCTTTAACCGTAATCCTAAGGGATGGATTACGATCCTAAAGCGTAATCCATTAAAGGTCATATTAATATATAAGCACACTCATTTAGCACTTTCATAGAGATAGCCTTACTAGCTATTAACACACTTGGTTACATTGAATCTACTATTCTACTATTACCAGACCGTGACCTACATTGCTTACTACGACGTCCCTGATCTACTCGATTATAAATACTACACGCCTTGGACCTACCCTAGAGCCCTAGTGTAAGCCCGACTGTCATAGTAGGGGGGAAGGAGAATTCCAGTTCTAAGAGGGTTGTTAGGATAGGGGGTTATAAAAGCGAAGTTCTGGCTAGGCGGGAAGGTCACAATTCTAGTGGCGATTTTAATGCAGTAAAGAAAGAGCATATACAAATAGGCCAGTATATATAGGAGCTCTAGAAGGTGGCGGACTAGACGGTTTATCAATACCCCTAAGATTTCAGAAAGAAGCTAGCTAATATGCAATCTCAGTTTCAGCCAATTCTACTTAGAGAAGGGCAGCAGGAAGACAATAGTGAAGAGAGGTCTGCAGGCTAAAGAAATGCTAGGGAGAGTTTATTAAACCTATCCAGATTGTTCAAGAGGGCTAGTAGAAAGAGTACTAGGAATGGTTAGAGGCAGTAAGGTAGAAGGTCGATGAATATATCGTAATGTAGGAGTATGGCCAACTCAGGGGTTCTATTTCGCCCTATTCGACCGAGAGGGAGAGCGTGTTAAGAGGTCGATAAAGGGAGAGGTATTAATATAAAAGATGCTGGGGGGAGAGTGGCTGTAGGTCTCGGACGTTTAGATAAGTACAATTAGCAGAATCTGGTATAAGCTGGCTTTAATTAACACCTCCTGCCTAAAGAGAGATAGAATAGAGGTACTGAGTAGCTTAGTATATTAGTACTTAGCAGTCCCCTGCCTCTTTATTAGAATAAGGTACTTATAGTCTGGATTATTCAGCCTAAGCAATCAGTATCTAAAGAAGATATTAAACAATACGAGCTAATAATAGCAATCATGCAGGGTTTGCCTAAAAGATATAGAGGAAGAAGTCAGTAACTAAAAGCAAGACTAAACATTAGCTATATCTCCAATACAGCAGGTTTAGCACAATATGCATTATTAGCTCAAGCATAAGATAAAGATATAAGAATGAATATAGATAATACTACCATAGAGCTAGAAGATGCTATACTAGTCCGAAAGACTCTGTTTCTAAAGGTAGTAAGTAATGCACTAAGGGCGGCGGTTATTAAGCTAATGCTGCTTTACTAATACATCTTGCTTAAGGAGAATTAGCAAGGAGATAAAGAGGAGGATAGTATAGTAGCGGTTACTTAGAGAGAGTGCGAGAAGGAGGGAAGCTTAGTGAGCAGGATAAGGCCGTAGATTGAGAGTATTCATTAGCATGCCTTATAGCCTCTTCTGCCCGAAGGGACGGATAGTGCAGTAAGAGATACGCATTTAGCCAGATCTTTATTAATAAAGCTATAATGTTAGATAGCTTATAAAAAAGCAGACTAAGTATAGAAAGACGAGGCCATAGATCTAAAGCAGTTATAGCAGTAAGGAAAGAGAACTCGTAATAATAGTGAAGATAAGCCTTTAAGGAAACAAATTCAGGCTGTAGGAATCCGAAGGTAAAGGAGGCTGGAAATACAGACTAAAGACTTAGTAAGTATAATACACTTTTTAAAAGAGGACTTTACTATTAAAAAAAGACTATCTAATAAGCAGATATAATATATACTAATATTATATAAAAGAAAGGTAATAACTATATAAAATTTTTATAAGGCGTTCTATAATTCTAGTACTTTACTAATATAGACCTATAGGCTATATTACTATAAGTATATAAAGGAAGAGTTAAGAAAGGTAATATAGGGCTAGTAAATATTAATATACATTAAAAAGAGCAATCTCTTACTATTTTTATATTAAAGCTGCTTTTCTATAAAAGACCCGATCTTAAGCTATATAGAGTGTATGCATTGCCTAAGGCGGGGTGGCCTGTCACTAGCGGCCTAACTTTATAGCTGCCTTAGCTATAAGCACATATTTCCAGACGAGCTTAAGGGCCTTACACTAGTTAAGGAAAAGCTTATTATACTGAATTCATATTATAGATTTATTATAAGGTATAGCATTCTAAGTAGTTAGGAGCAGAGTCTAAAGTACTTAAGGCATATTAAAGGCCATATTATAGTATTCTTAAATAATGTACAAGAGCTAATTACAAAAGTACTCCCCTATCCGCTTTTATAAGTCATAAACAAGATCTACATCTTATAGCAAGGCATAAATAAGCTAGGACTAAGCGATCTTTTAAGCCTCCTATTAATAAAGCAGCGAGTTATTAAAAGGGCCCTTATCTAGCTAAAGAAGAATAATCCACACTATACTAAGATCAACATTAATATAGTAAAGATAGAGAGTTAAAGAGCCTTACTATATAGAGTACTATCTCTAGTATATGATCGCATAGAGCGGAACGAGCCGTTCCTATAGGAAAAGATACGAACAGCATACGTAGTACTACTTACAGAGCGTACTATAGACGATAAGGATTTGGTTAAGATTAAGGAAATTCTTACTTAGCTCAGTTAGGGAGAAGACACACTAATATATAAAACCGGAAGACTAATAATAAATAAAGCAAATAAGTCTTATTATAAAGGCAGAACTATAGCTAATTAGATCATAATACTAATTAATAAGGTTACTTCTTTTAGAATATTTCTATTAGATAGATTACTAAATATAGCTAATATTAAGAAATTGCAGTTTGCTTATAATACTATTAGTAAAAGTACTAAAACTGGTTATATAAGCCTAAGAATATAGGTTAGATCTTTAGCTAAAAGGTAGTAAGGGAATACTAATAGCTCTAAGCTATATATTTATATTTCTTATAAAGATGAATTCACTAACTCATTTAAAGCCTTATTCTTTATAAAGACATTCCTAACCTTATTACTAATTAGTATTAGGGGCTTACGATTAGTTCAAGAAGCTGTCTAAGAGGTGGGAAGAGGTGGTAGGATGAGTATAGTAAATACTATAATATAAGATCTCTTATTATCTTAGAATATAAGCCTTCAGACCTAGACTGATATTATACTGTGGCATTATAGTGGCTGATTTATAATACACTATATTTTTACATTTCTTATATTTAATATAAGTATACAGTTAAAGAACCAGCGTATTAGTATACTAAGCATAATAAAGAAGAATTTCTATAAAGTAGAGCGCATTATACAATCACTAACTGCAGACAGGTTAGCAGCAGCTAGAGCAGAGTTAGAAAGCTTAAGTAAGACTACTAATAATAGTATAAAGGAGCTTCTTAAGAGCCTATTACTATATAATTACTACTAGCCTATATTAAGCAAGTCCTGCCTTAGTATATAGCATAAGATCTAAGCGCTTATTATTTACTATAGTATGCTTACTATTTAGTTTATAATTAATATAAATAATATTATAAACCCAGTAAAGCTCTAACTAGTAGTATATCGCTTATACGATCCTAAAGTAGCTAAAGCATTTTTATAAAGCTTTAATATATTATTTAAATATATATAGCTATCTATTTTAGACTTTATAAGTTCTACTATATTCTTTTACTAAGAGATAATATTATTCTTTAAGCATTATATAAAAGTAAGAGAAGAGTCAGTTTTTAAGCATATTAACTAGTACTATAGCATTATAGAAACTAATAAATAAAGAGTGCTTTATATATATAGGCTGCTTTAGTTATATAGAAATGCATATCTAAGTTTTATACTTACTAATATCTATAGAGAGGATCAGGCAGCGTATTATAAGTACATTATCTAATATATTAATAGTATTTTCTATAAAGTAATGCTTAATATATTCTATTAGCTATTTAAAGCGTTTAATACATAAATAGGGCGGCTAGGCTAATATATTAAGCAGGATCTTAACTAAGAAGGGTTCTGCACTATATAAGTAGAGCGGTTAGTAATATCTGATATTTTCTCTCTATTAGATAAAACTGAGCAGTTCTTAGTAACATTTAATAAAAAAGCTAATTTCTATACTAGTATAATACAGATTCATACCTATAGTCTGACCTACGTTAAGTATTCCTTAAGTAAAATAAGATAGAAGGGAGACTTCTATTAGTTTAAAGTGCTATAGAGATTAGTTAATAAAACTGCATTTATACTAGATAGTATATTATAAATTCATAGGATGCATCCTATAATTAATTAGTAGAATAAGGCCATTATTATAAGGCTTTACTATAACTATGACTTCTCCTTTATAATAATATAGCAGAAGACTATAGCTATTATCTATTATATTATAAAGTATATAACCAAAGTAGAGGACCTGATGTAAAAGCGAGTTACTATAGCTATAGAACTATTGCCTATCTTCTTAATAAGTAGCCAGCTGGCTGCTAGAGAAGATACTAGAGGCGATGCTATTAGTAATAAAGATAGTAAAAAAAATAAAATACAATAGTTTCTAATAAGAATAGTGAATCATATATTTATAAAGCGGCCTTTATTATAAGTTAAGATCATTGCCTATTTTCTAAAGTACTTAAGCGAGTTTATAAATAGTAATGCCTAAATATACCTAAATGTATCTCTACTCTATTAGTATGTCTTCTAATAGTAGTAATACCTCTAGTAAGAAAGTGGCATTATAGTCATAGACGGTTTTATAGATGAGTTAATTATTATAAAAGAAGCAGGCCAGAGAATTAGCTTTACTAAGGCATATTATTATTATAGTGATATCTTATGAGGTTTGTGCTTATATAACTATATTTTACTCATTAGGCTTAAATGCATTAGTAAGGATAAGAGCTTAGGTGCTTAAGGAAAGGTGCTATTTAAGAGTAATTAGATAGCTAGGAGATAATAGGTATAAGTATTAAGACGGCCAGAAGAGTATGCTATTATCTGCCTTAATAGCTATCTAAGCTAAGATTTTAATAAAGATAATAAAGAGTTATATTATTATAAGTATATCTAGGAATGACTTAACTGAAAAGGGGTTAGAAGAGACTAACTCTTATATTAAAAAGCAGCTATATAATACCTTACTCTATTTATATTATAAGAGTCATTCCTAAGTAAAGAATGAGATAATATTAATAATATATAGGCTTAAGTATTGTGTTGGGCAGGGGGACAAGAGGGACACCACCACCCGAAGTGACGGATGCCGTAGGGTAGGCGGGATGCGTAGCAGAGCGAGGATGGACAAGACTCGCAAAACAAAACAGACAAAAAGAAGGCCAGAGCTGCAATCGAGCAGCTGGCTAAGAAATGAATCAGATATTCCAGTTGATCAAATAAATCTCATCATAATGACATCAAAAACAATTTAACAATTCAAAAATAAAGGTGGGCAAGAACATTGTTGATTTCTATCTGTGTCCGAGTCGTCTCTGCCTTTTATCTTAGACTAACTCCAGTTATCCTTATCGATAGCTTTATCAAGACCGGCACTCAGATTGGTCGGCCGATTAAAATTCCGGGTCATCCTAGCTAGTGGGCCCTCAGCCCCGACACATTCCTCCCCACGCGGTCAGCGCTTTGTCCCTACAAGCCTAGAGACTGCGGATAGTAAAGAAAAGCAGAGCCCTAGTAGACAAAGGAAATAATAAGAAAAGAAAAAGAATGTACATGAGCCTAACATCTAAGCGTAGTTAATCAACCAGAATCCAGTTTGCATTTATTCCTCCGAGCTTATAGTAGTTGCGAGAGAGGGTCTGAAGGGAACCTGAGCACTAAGGTCGTGTCGAGGGCGGTAGGCAAAGTCGTAGAGGTGGCCGTAATAAGAACTCTTTAGTAAAATTAACCACGGGGTGTACGTAGCGACCGGGAAGTGTTCGATCGAGTAGTATCCCTCGGCGAATTGGATGATCGAGACACGTTAGTAAGTCCAGCAAGCGCGGAGGCAGACGGCGGCAGTGATCCTCAGGCAGGTCTCAGAGGCAAAGTGCGAGTCAATTCGCATGTAGCAGCGCGATCAGCCCGAGAGGGCCCGGCGGGAGGAGGAGGAGCCAATCTCGACCTCAAGGTATCCGTAATAGCGTCCCATTGAGACAGGGAAATCAAACCATCCGGGACGAAGGTAGTAAAGCTTCCCGTTCGATCAATCGCATGCGTCCATCGGCGAGGGGCTGGGAGTAAATGGAGAGACCCAGCAGTACGTACAGTCATAATGTAAGCAGGGGTGTTGACATCGTTCTTCTTCGTAGTTTCCGCAGCTTCTTTAGCCATCGGTTTAGTAACATAGACTCCTTTGATTCCGTCTATGAGTGCTCGGTCGGGAACAGCCTTGGTGCGATTGTTAGCGCGAATGATTCGACTATCGGCCTTCTTCTTTAGCGATGCCCGTTTCGTAGCAACGTCCTTGCCAGTCTTCTTCCGCTTCTTATCGACGGCTCCTTCGTTCGAGTTGTCCGAGTTGCCATAGTTATCGCCGGCCGCTGGAGCAGGGGTTGTACGAGGCAGAACCATCCGATCAAATGAATCCGTAATACCTAAGCCGGGTTCGGAAGCGAATAGCAGAATTGGAGGAGTTCTAGAGCGTTAGGATTTCAAGGTCACCGCTGGCTCTAGGTCCTGCACTAATTGGTCGATAAGTTCCTAGTTAGCATTAAGAGTACATAGAGCGGTCACATAGGGTTCGGGCAGGTCAGGGGTCTTAATAATTTGGCTTGGTTTAGGAAGGGTAACGGACTCCCTGAACGTTATAGTGTCAGTAGGTGTGATCATTAATTGAGAGTCCTTAGTCCAGTTCCTAGTAGTAGGAAAGTCAGTCTAGCGGATTAGCTAGTAGCTGCCTAGTTTAGTAAGGATGACAGTAGGTCCTTTGGGCAGCAAACTGTAGACAGGGTGGTAAGAGAAGGGCATAGAAGACACTGCCCTACTATGCCCATATTCAGTAACAGTGACTTTTCTGAACCCAAGTTCATTGCGAATGGCCATTAGGAACCAGGTCTTGACCCACTCCTAGCTAATAGAGAGAGTGACTTTGGACGGCTTAGGCGATTGATCAAATGGACCGACGAGCCAATCTCTTTGTAGGAGGGCGTATTCTCCTTCTACCAGTCGCTTCCCAGTGCCCAGAGTCACTGAAGATGGATTCGCGTGTAGATAGACCCTAAGTCTTATGGCTCCGGTCATACTTCGCAGGTTTAGAAACACGAGGTAAATAGCCAGGTATCCGCATTCAAAACCACCTAGTTGATCAGCCACGGGAGTGCAGAATATATTAAAGTCATATGGGTAGCCTATTTTAGTTAAGACCAGGCGCTAAGCATAAGTAAATGCTTTCTGGCGGTTAAGCAAGGTGCGGCCTCCTAGGGTGTTATAGTAGAAGACTTGGCCAGAGCGTCGGTCGAAGATATACAACGCCTAGTAGAAGTCTTTATAGTTAACTAGGCTAACCACAAAACGCCAGTCAAAGATGTCCTACTTAATAGTGTGGTGGCCGGAGTCGTAGTAAGAGTTTAGCGTGTATTTAGTAATAAGGTCCTTAGGGAGCAGGCACTTATATATTCGATTAACTGGATCCATTGTCTTCTTAAGTAGATTTGTTATAACTATAGGAGCACCGTCCAGAAGCAGGGTCGGAAACACTGCGATAACATCCTCCAGTCCGTATGTGATTATAGTCAGGAAGTCTCCAAGTCCTTCCTCGCCAGCCTAGGCATCATCCCACAGCTTCTTATGAAGGTCCTAGAGGCAAAGAGTATACTCCTTCTAAGACACTCTAAAGGGCATTGCATCGTCCTTATATAAGGGTCGTACTAGCACAGCCTTTGCATACTTAAAGTCTTTATAGTCGCTATGTATATTGATTATCCTTTCCTTACTAGACTCAGGCCATTCCGTATGAAGGTATAATAGGGCTGGTTAATTAACTACAATCTCCTTTAGCTGCTTGGATAGGGACGCTTCCGAAGCGTGGTAGAACGATCCCCTTCCATAGTTAATGACAGCGATTTCCCTGCTTCGGGCGGAATGGGCCTTTAGCAAGAAGTAGGTTTGTTCGTCATCGATGGGGCCGCTCATAGTGAAGGCGCCCGGCAGGAGGAAGAGTAGAGGATTCGTTCAGAGGAAGGCTAGGTCGAAAGGAGGTCATTCAGTAGCAAATTATTCGATCAAATGAATTGCAAAGTCGTTTAGCAACCTGATGTCGCGATGATGGCGAGATGAAGGAAATAGAGGGTTGTGGTTAAAGAGGGGGGTTTTTGCTGCAGTTAGCGGCAAGGTTTCGGGGATAGGTTTTTCGAGACTAAGCAGCGCAGGCTTGCGCGCGTTGGTAAGGCAGGCGGAACCGAAGGCAGGTAACTGGTTCAGAGAAATAAAGAGATCAGGGAGCAGAAGGTTATGGCGATGAGGTTCTCGCAGCAGGCGGCGGAGAGAGGTTGGAGGTGAAAGCTTAGCTGAGAAGAAAGAGGGTTTCCGAAGGCGTTGTCCAGGCTAGTTCAAGAGCGGCGTTTGATCAAGTGAATGCGCTGATCAGTTGTAGTTAAAGGGCAACGAGTTCTAGGAACAGCAGCTGTTGCAAGAAGAGAGGTTGAGTTATACGGAAGAGAAGGAGAAAAGAGAGAAACAGCTTTCGAAGTCTTAGGCAGCGGGAGGTTGTTTGTTTTCCCTGCTGGCTGTGATTCACCCAACACGCGTTAATCTCAGCACACGCATTTCCTTCACCTCAAAACACTTCTTTTTCTCTCTTTCCTTTCTCTCCCTTTTTCTTCCTCTTCACACTTCATTAATATCACTTGCTTAACTCATTAGCGATGGCTTCTTCTAACTTCCACCTTTCTGATATCACCAAGGTCTGCCGAGGAGCCCTTCCTAATATATGCATCCATATAGCTAGTCGGTTAGAAAGCGATGAATTCTCTCTTTATACCAGTTCGACTTAGAATAGCTGCTACAAGACTTTGTTAACTAAAAAGGAGCGAAAGGAGGCTCGCTTCATATCAGTAAGTATTCCCCCATGCCTAAGACCATTTGATCTAACTGTTCTATAGTTCAAGAAGCACTTTACCATCTGGATTTGCTTGCGCATAGCCCTCGACTGTAGCGGTCTCCCTCTCTTCGTCGAGTTCGCCCCTAAGGGAGAGTTGCCTGACGTCAACTCCGCTAAGAGGCATATCCGAGCCTGGATTCGCAAGGATGAGACGGCCGATGCGGTTTTAAAATACTTGACTAAATACATTTTTAACCGGCCCCTTCAGTTAGTATACATTCCTGCCGACTTGGGTCACCCCCATAGGTATTTCGTTAAGGAACTGCTCCGCTGACCTGAGCACAAGAAGGCTTTGATTATCGCCTTCTTTAGATACTAAAATCCGCTGCTCTGCAAGTACTATATTCAATTAAGCACCTCGAATTACTCTATAACCAAGGAGTATTATATATGGCCATTTTACGCTTGCCGATCCATCCTAGGGTTTATGGATGGGAAATGTGCGAATTGCATTTAGAATGCTAATTCCCAGTGCGAATGGTCTTTTCTTAGCGGGTATTTGGCTTCTGAACCTGGTTTTAGCACTTCTCTTAACCTCCTGTCTAGTATGAAGTGTCCCATCGATCCTGACGATCAGGCAGTAAGTGTTCTTAACTATGCGAGCTGCCCTCGCATTTCTAATGAATTCCCCTTAGCTTAGGAGGATGAGTCCCTTCGCGATAAAGCTATCCAGAATGCTGAGAAGCGTGCTGCTTAGGATGAGTCTATGGGCTTTTTCGAGGCTTGAGTCTTCAGTTTTGGTCTATTAGTGGTAGTTTGGGGTTAGATCAGTTAATTAACCCGGTTCAACTTATCTCCTGTATACTAGACTCCTTTATTTAGCAGCTTTGATGCTTGACTTAGCTACTATAACATGAGATAAATAGGATCCTATCAGTTGGCTCTTTTGTGATTAACTTTTCTCTTACGTAAGGTATGCTTGTCCATCCATAGTACTATGTCTAACTCGCCATCCCGGGCGGGTGTAGCTTTCGTAGCTTTTCCTTTGTCTTATAGCTCTAGAGTCGTTTAATTAACTGGTTTGCATGCTTTGTGTGTTAATCCTGATGCCTATTTGGTCTTAAGTCCAATTTTTCGAGCTGCAAATTGCGTGGCCTTCGACTGGACGGGACGTTAGTGGGTAGTGGTTTGTCTTTTCTTACTTCCTGTACCACACCCCTCCCTAAAACAATAATAGGTACAAACTTTGGACTTGTTATTGTTTCCCACTCCCTTGTCTTGCCTAGAGAGATTCAAACTGGTCTTTCCAGGCTTAGTCTCTATATGGGAGTTGGATTTCCAGTCTTCTTTCCTCCCCAGCACTAGTGTTAGTCGGTTAAGAGGGAACCTCGGGGCTTGTTTTTAATCCATCCCTCTCTCCTGGGCTCGTTTCCTCATCCTGATTCATTTGATCAATTGATCTGGCTTGAGGATTGCTGTAGAAAAGGCGCTCCCAGCAAGAGGGAGCTGAAGAATCATCATCCGGGTTCTACTAGCTGTCTTTATCTTATTAAAACACTTTGAGGTGTTCCCTATGGCAAGTAACGCTAAGTGGCAGCCCATCCAGGGTTTCCAGGTAGTACCAGCCTTTAACTAAGGCTGTTTTGATCCTATACGGCCCCTGCTATCTGGGCTTAAACTTAGCTGCTGTAGAAAGGTCGGTTTTTCTAGGGTTATCATACCGCAACACCAAGTCGCTAACCTTCAGCAGGGCTTTTCTTAGAGCGCGGGGAAATCCTTGATCTTTCCTTACTGCTTTCCTCTCTCTAAACTCAGCAACCCTTCGCCTTACGATCTCTACGTCCTTATCTAGGAAAGAAAGGGCGCGGATTCTAGTTATAAACATTTGATTAAATGTTTTTATATTATCCTAAGGGATTATCCTCTACGTAGGCGCATCCCCTTCTAGTAGGAGACCTGGTTCATACCCGTATAGTAAGTACGTAGGAGTGTAGCTATAGGATGCCCTTAGCGACACTCTATCTGCAAATAGAATGGCTAGGAGGTTGACCGACTAATTCTTAGTCCTTAGAGCGTCTGTTTTCTTAATGTAAGACGTAATACTACTATGGCCTGATTCGATTAACCCATTTGCTTTAGCATTATACGCGGAGATGTACACAGTCTGCATACCTAGGTCTCTTAGGATGTCCATAAGGCCTTATTAATATTCTGACCCATTATTAATGACTGCTATAATAGGTATTCTGAAGCGAGAAAAGATCTTTCTTAAGAATGAGTGCATATAAGAGGCTTTGAGTGACTTTAGAGCTTCGGCTTTAATCCATCTAGTAAGGTCATATCTGGCTTCTAGTAGGTACTTCTTGCCTTAAGACTCCTTAAGATATTAAGTGTTTATATAAATCTTTATTATAGGATAGCTAGGTTTAGTAAGTACTATAGGTTCCCTGGCCCATTGTGTATTATAGATTTAGCAAGTCTCATAGGCCAGGATGGCTTTATTCATATTCTTATAGAGGTTTGGCTAGTAGTATCTCTCTTTCAGGAGTCCTACGGTTTTCTCTCGGCCTTGATGCCTATGGTCTTTATAGTATGATTTGATTAAATGCTTCTGTATATCTTTATCCCTAATAACCAGCTTAGGGTCGCGGTTTAGGTGAGTTGCTCGTGACTATAGGGTTCTTTTATGGAGGAAGAACCTTTTTACTTTGAGGCGAAGATATGCGTATGTCTTATCTGATATATCTTAAGAGCATTGCTAAGTCTATAGGAACCTCCCCAGGACCCTTAACTCACTAGTATATTCATCTTTTAGCGATTCTGGTGGCAGTTAAGGTTCTTACTGGGTTTCCACTAGGTTAACTATAATAGCATTTAATTATTAATTAATGAAGGCTTTGACATCCCCTTCAGCTTTTTGGTCTAGTTGATCAGATAGGCCTGGTGGTTTTCTAGATAGCCCATCAGCTACCGTATTCTTAATCCCAGGTATGTATCAGACCGTAAAGTCAAAGAATAGCAAGTAACTAATCCATCTATTAACTAGCGCTCCTGGGATGTCTGTCCCTTTCTTATTAAGCTAATAGACTAATACTTAGGCGTCTGTCTCTAATGTAAAGTGAATTCTATATAAATGCATGCGTAACCGTTTGATCGAAAGTAGAACGCCTTAGCATTCTCTTTTTATAGTATTATAGTTATATTTACTCTGAGTCTATATGCTGGATTTGAATCTTACTAGATAGCGTTTGCTATCCACTACTTGCATAAGAACACAACCCTAACCTAACAGACTGGCATTAGCTATAAGAATGACCTCCCCATAACCGGAAGATAGGTTTAGAGTAACTAAGATAAGCGCTAATAATAATTTATCCTTTAGTATTTGCATAGCCTTGGCCTGTGAATTACCCTAATTAAATTCAGCATCCTTCTTTAGTAAACTTATTAATAGCTTTGCAATGGTTGTATATCTAGCGACCCATATCCTATAGTAGCCAGTAACTCCTAAGAATGCTCTAACTTCTATATCAGAGTTGTAGTAAGTTTACTCAGTGATTTTAATGACTTTAGCCTCTTCTAGCGATCTCCTATAAGTACCGCAAAGATACCCAACCACTAGAGCAGTTCGTCTGCAAAACTGTGATTTTAGTACAGAAACAGTGCATCCAGCCAGTTCAATATTTAACAGAGTCTGATCCAGGTTGATTAAATGCTCCTTAACATACCGTCTGACTCCTAGACTGGCTTCTTCATTATTATAGGTTATAGTAAGTCCTTTTACTACTATATCATTAAGGAAAGCCATATAGATGTCCGGTATTAAGTCAAATAAGATGTGAGTAATGATCCTTATAAATTAGGCCACAGAGTTAGTCACTCCTTACAGTAGTGTGTACATCCTTAGTAGGCCTAATAGAGTTATAAAAGTGGTTAAATCCCTGCTTTCTTTAGCTAGACTGACTTAGTCATATCCTAAGAAGAAGTCTAAGAGTAATAATATCTAATACATCGCTACATCCGCTAAGAACTCTTCAGTACCTAGAGGGCTTAAGCTATTATGAATAGTAACACGGTTTATCCTAGTAGCTGAATTAATTAACCGAATTCCACCATCCTTTTTTATAATAAGTATAAAGGGATTCTTATAAGAGCTATAACCTTCCTCTAGGATGCTTCTTCTAAGTTGCTAATAAAGTAGGTTAATAACCTTTTAGTATAGTCCTAAAGGGATGGGAATGCTGCCTGCTTGCTAAGCCTTATGAAGGATGACCTTAATAACTTATAGTAGAGCGACCGCTGGGTTAACTCTTCTACAGTCTTTAAAGTCCTAGGCCAGTATAGCTTCCCTATTATATAAAATAGTAGTAAATATGTCTTATTCTTCTTTAGATAAGGTCTCATTCATTTAATTAACTATTTCCACTAGCCTTTCCTTTATTAACCGACTTCCTTTCTCTAGGGTGGAGAATTTAAGCGTAAGGAAGTCAGAATACTTGCCTCCCTTTTCCATTCAGAAAGCAATCTCCGCTATCTTCTTCGATTTCCAATAAGGATCGCCTTCTAGCACTGAACCATCAGATAGCAGGTCATCAATTAGGTGGATCTTAATGCCTTTTCGTTTATAGAGAGTGTTTACTTTAATATACTAAGTATCTTCATCAGAGGGCCGACTTTTCTTTAATCTCTTTTTCTTAATAGAGCGTCTTAGGCATTCTAATTCTTCTCGCGCATTAGTGACAGCATCAGTGTATTAGGTAGCTATACTAATAGTGAGGATTCGGATAACTTTAGTAAAGTCTTCTTAAGAAAGCATCTAGCTCTTCTTAAAGACATCGTCATCCTCTAATAGGAAGTCATCTAGCTCGTAGACCATCAGAGGATTGATTATAAGCAGTATTAATACTCCGCACCTCGCCTCCCTAGGCGTAGTGCGTTATATTTAACTGCTCTTATAGTAGGAGTAATCAGGCGAATATTGCCCAGATTAAGACGGATCATAAGTCGCTCTTAATCGATTAAATGATTGAATGTGAGTTTACTGGCTCTAATAAACGGCATCCCCAGAATAAACGGAACTGTGACCATTGAAGAGGGCGCTATATATAGCCGGATGGGCATATATATATTCCCAAGGTATAGAGTTATAGCCGCTTCTCCTACTATTGAGATCTTCCCTCTAGAATAGGAAGTCATAGAGGCGCTAACTGGCTTGACATTAAGGCTACAGTATCGAGCCTATTTATAAGAAATAAGATTCCCTTCTAAGCTTAAATCTACTAATGCCTTTATTGCAATGCCCTTAGGAACTTCTAGCCAGATAATCAGTCGTAGGGTATCTTATGAGTATGATATCTTAGGCAAGTCGGATATGCCCATAGAGTTAATTACTAGACTCAGAGTCACTTAATTAACTGAACTCTCCTCTAGTTTTATATAATCTTAAGAGTTATTAATAAAATGGACCTTTCCTTCGTCATCTTCTCCCAAGTAATATCCTAGATAGAAGTGCTTAAAGGCGGGGTCGTCTAAGTTAGGGGAATGATTTTCATTAGATAACTTAACCGTAATAATAGCAAATTTAATGTGATCCTTAGATGGGTTCTTATTATCTTTATGTAATGATGCCAGGGCTACTTAGTAGTAGGAGTAGTCATCCATCTGATCAATTAGTTCAGATATTATAGCAGCTATAAGTGCTTTTCTCTTAGGTATAAACAGCTTAGTTAGCTGTTCAGGGTTGATAAACTCCGTCCTATTGACTTGTTCTACTGCTATAGTATGATTGTCTAGGTAAGCTCAGCCTAATCTCGTATTAATAAGCTCGAGGATAGTGCTATAAGGTAGGGAGATCTTAACCCTTCTAACTGCATTAAGCAGGGTGGCAGCGGCCCTATGGCGTTAATCTTAGGCAGAGTACGGGTTATCTATCCTAAATTGCTCTCTGAATTTCATTTAATTAGCCAGTTTCTAGCGGCTGAGGATTGTTTTAGAAGTTGCATCCTCTTCCTCTGCAAAGACTATGGAGGTTAGTAGTAACTCTACCTAGCCTGTCTCGCCTCTTCGCCTCTTGTCGTTATAAGTATTAACTAACACTTCTTATTCATCGCTACATTCCTCTATTATTTTGTGACTACCTTCTTCAGGGCTAAAGTGGACCTTTCTAAGTGTAGGGGCGACTTACACTTAGTAGACAGAGAGGTACTCTTCTAATTGCTCACTCTCCTCTTCTAGGTAGCTTAAGATAAAGATCGGGTTGGTCCTTATAGCAGGTTCCATTAGGGTAATAGAGGAAGTGGTTGTCATATTCATTTGATTAACTGATCTAATAATATATAAGCACAGCTTATCGAATATTTCTTGCTTATATCTCGAAGGAGTCCAGTTGTATGCAGACTTGACTGAGCTTTTGATGTCCGTAACCCAGGTTGCGTAGAGGGGATTATTAGTATAAGTTAAGGCGATAACCACTAGTCATTAGACGTAAGATTCCCTCTAGAAGGCTGCTACTAAATGCGGCAGTAGATACTGCCTATTGCCTACTCTTAGTTAGCAGAAGCCTGCTTTAGAATCGTATTCTACATACCCTCTTTTAAAGTCATATACTAAGTGTTCGCACTGGTCAGGATAGTGACCTAGGACTTGACAATACTAATATCCTTTTGTCTTATTGAATAACGAAGTAGCGTTTACTATGAGTGAGGACTCGTCATCTGATAGATCAAATAGATCTACTAAGACTTAGCTGGCTATGATGTTCTTCATAGCTTCGTTACGTCTTTTACGACTCTCTTACTAGCGCTAGATTGTCACGACTAAGTCTTGGTTAGTCTTCTCTATTAAGGCTAAGCGAACCTGTAATGACTTGAAGCTGAGTGCTAAGTTGTTAATAGGGTCGTTAAGACTGGTTACCGGTAGTGGCTGAATAGTCGAGCTGGTGGGCATTTATACTCTATAAGGAGGGATGTGAGCTGGCGGCAATGGGTATTGGAAGGTTACTAGTTTAAAAGGGGTCATTATAGACTGTAGTTTTATTTAATTAAATGGATGGCTAGGACCAGATCGTTCTCTGATGGCTATGTCTGTATCTAGGTAGGAAATGATATGCTAGTACAGAGTCTTATACTCTAGCTGACCTAACTCAGTCGGACTCTTATTACTCTTTGTGTAGACTGATTGTATAAGTTTCGTAGGCAGGATATAGTAAAGAGCCTATAACTAGTAAGAAGTCTTCGAGTCCGTTAGATTAACTGTTGCTATGAAGAAAGAGTGATAGTATATTAGCTATCGGATGGAACTTAGATCAGCAGTCTCCGGGATCTGGGTAGCATTCATCCGGCTAAGTATTGTTTTTAGGGTTTCCTTAGAGTCAAGATCCCAGCCTCTGAACATATTCATCAGGTTCGTCTTAGCTGTAGTCCATTCGAATTGTTGAATAGCTGATTGGACTATAGTTTTTACCTCGTTATCCGTGTAGAAACAGACGAAGTGCGAAGGCCATTGCTCCTCAGGCACTCTATCGTTTTTGGCGGTGATTTCGAAGGCTTTCACATAGGCTGAGACATTTGATCCATTGAACTTATGTCTCAGTCCTCGCGCTAAGGAACGTATTTAGGCCAGAACACTCGAAGTGATGCGATGGAGTTCTTCCTCCGAGATGTTCATCGTAGGCATCATCGTCGCGGACTTATTAGTTAACGATGTCAATATCAAAAGGGATACTATCTCTACAGGGTGCGACTGAGGATGAGTTTATCGCTACCCTTTTCATCCCCTTCTAGACCGAGTTCTATAACTTAGTAAAGGGCGTTATCGTAAAAGTAGTTAATTAAGCAAATGCGAAAGTTAGAAAGTGAAAGCATGCCCTAAGAATTGGATATCTTCTAAATTGCTTATCTTTATCCCTAGCTACAGTCTTAAGGATTAGGAGAGTCTTATGTAGATCCATCTAAGGGAGATAACTAAGGCGATCAACAGGTCCCTCATAGCTAGCCACGCAATTAACAAAATCACCAACAATGTTAGGATGTTAGATGGCGGAGATAATGCAGACAGTCCGGATCCTTAACCCTCAACGCTTTTCAAGCAGATAGTTACAGAGGGATCGACAGTAATCGTCTGATCAATTACTTACGGGGGTCTAGACTCTTCCTAGGTCTTAACCTCCTGTCTTATAGCAGCTTTTCGCCTCGCTTTCACGTTGGCTTTGACCATAAGTAGTATAGTTAGCGTATCGTTAGTACTAAGCGAAATGCTCCGTAGTGTCAGCAGTGAATCCATTATAAATTAGTACAATAAATAAGGGTAAAAGGCGATTTCGGTTCTGTCTTTAGTGAAATTAATTGATCAGCTAAAGACACTGTATGCTTCTGGGTTGGAGGCACCGGGCAAGGTTGTTTTTAGGGTCAATTGGATATCCTATATCCTCCTGATCCCGTGCCCTCGCCTACTTACACTACCTCCCTTTCTGCACCCAGCTTGGGTCTTTACGATAGCTTGGAAGTGTTACTGCTTGCTCAATTGATCTACTGATCGATAGGATTAATTGATCAATTAAACCAACAGCTTGACGCTCTACCGTGACCTCCAAAATGTGTTAGGCAGGGGGACAAGAGGGACACCACCACCCGAAGTGACGGATGCCGTAGGGTAGGCGGGATGCGTAGCAGAGCGAGGATGGACAAGACTTATAAAATAAAACAGACAAAAAGAAGGCCAGAGCTGCAATCGAGCAGTTGGCTAAGAAATGAATCAGATATTCCAGTTGATCAAATAAATCTCATCATAATGACATCAAAAACAATTCAACAATTCAAAAATAAAGGTGGGCAAGAACATTGTTGATTTCTATCTGTGTCCGAGTCGTCTCTGCCTTTTATCTCAGACCAACTCCAGTTATCCTTATCGATAGCTTTATCAAGACCGGCACTCAGATTGGTCGGCCGATTAAAATTCCGGGTCATCCTAGCTAGTGGGCCCTCAGCCCCGACACAGTATAAGAAGCGCTATATCCTAGAATCTTATGCCTTGTTAATAATGTATAACTCCTTTAGCAGTCTACTAAAGATATAAAATAGGACGCTAAGTAATAGGCATTCTTATCTAGTAATAGGAATACTATAGGCAGACATATTAAAGAGGTAAGAGCAGGCTAAGCAGATAAAGAGTCTATATTAGTATACTAGTTTAATAATATTAGAAATACAATACATCTTATTAATATTATTAGAAGTGCAATTAGTGCAAACCAGATTAACGTATGTGATAAGCATGCGGCGCATCCAAGTATGCGGCGCACTTTTCCTAACCTTCAATACAAGAACTTAAATAAAAACACAACACAGCATTTAATTAATTAAAACTAATCGCTATACTCTTC
>VYKG01000504.1:0-33112 GCA_011426275.1 Dactylonectria torresensis | reverse complement strand
CTCGCTGAGGTAGACCATCGTCCACTTATTTCCTATTTGGGCCAAGTTTCATATGCCAAGCCAGACCGTGCTTAAAAAATATTTTTTCATTTATAATAATATATAAAATATATATATTTAAGTCTTTTTTTAATAATTTTTATTTACTTATTTAATATATATATATCTTATGTAATGTATAAATAATGCATTATCTAGCCCTCGACTTAGACCCTGCCCCATATATGTGGGTCGCACGTGATTTCTATTGTAGCTAATCAGAACTAGCTTGTGTGGAGCATGGTCTTTGTCAGAGACCCCCCATGGTTCAGGTCAACACTATCCACTTCATTCATAGGCTCCCTAAGATTGACCCAAAAACCCCTCACCGGAAACAGGAGCGGGGAACATCCTAGATCCTACAAGAACAATACAATCATCTTTGGTCACCGCAATTGACCCTCTATTGAAGTCCCTGATCATCCTAGCCGTATTGGATCCATCAAGACGTATTAAAGTTATACTACGTAGCTCAGCACGACGTACCTGTTTCAGCATTCTCGACCTCTTCCCCTGCTTCTCTTATATGTTGTATGATGACCCCCTCGACCACTTTGACGGCTTCTTCGTGCTCTTCCTTTCCTGAGGCTTCCATGATATGCTGCTCACGTGGCCGGACGGTCCCTGAAAGTTGTTTTCCGTCGCAAAACAAGGTGCACGGACCGCGGATGGGGCGGGGGATTGTGAGCAAGAACACGAAAATGCAATGGAAAACGAAGCCGGCTCGTCCCCATCCGGGGCGGATCGTCCCCATCCGGGACGGCGGTGGCACACCAGCCCGGAACGCCTGTCATCCGAAGCCAGCACCTGCGCCCAACCACCATATTCGTCCGTCTGCATCGCTCTCATTTGTCCTGCTGCCACCTCATCCCACCTCGTTTGTCCCGTCCACTTGGCCCAACCCCATGCCGTTGTTCCAGATAACCCGAAGAAACAAGGCGCGCTGATTTGCCCAAACGTGGCTTGCTTGTTTGTTTCTGTTTTATTTCATGCTCGCTGTACTCCGTATTATAGCAGTCATACCCTCCTCCTCCTCAGCTGGCTGTCTCCATCCCAGAAGTCCGGGCGGAATCCTCTCTTGATCTTTCGACGCTTCGTCTGCTTTCGGTGTCTCAGACCCCTCTTTGCTGTCCAGCATATCCTTGCTCAGCAACAGCATCATCGCCAAGGTCCCCCCGCCTTCTCGCCTCTCGTCGTAATGCCGCCCAACGGCCCAGCGCAGCGATCACTAGGATCACCAGCCTTCGCTGCTCCCTGGTTCACACTACCTCTGCTCGCCTTCTTTGGCCTTCACCTGAGGCCGACAGCCGCCCAGGCTGAGAATGTGTGTGTCACCCACGATCAGCCGAATACGATCTTTCAGGACTACCCGAACAATGCCACAGGCGTGCTGAACGTGACGCTTGCGATCATTCCCATTCCTCTGGCCACCGCTCAAGAGATCATCCCGTCAGAGTATGCCATCCTCGAGAGTGCCTACCGATCACTGCTGCCCGACTTCCCGGCCGACATGTATCCCGTGCTCCTCCAGGCCGGACATGATCACGACATCCGGTACTTGGATCTAAGTATACCTGATTTCAGCGTAAGTTCCATGTGCTGTGTCTAAGTGGCGATGAAACATACTGACCTCCGTCCAGAGATCCGGTTTCGAGTTCCCGTTTCTCGATTTTCTTGGCGACGGCTACTCTGTCTTCCGCTGGGTACCAGAACAGATGATCTCGGCTTCCAACACGGGCGCCATCGATGGCTCGGAAGCTTACGGCACTGTTGTCCACCCCTCCACCTTTGCACCGGAATGCGATGCATATGCCACCCTGCCTGGGGGCAACACGTTCTTCAACGCCACCAGCGACCAGACTTACATGTCGCTCCAGTTCCAACGCCTGGCATCATGCCAATCCGTCCCCTACCCGCTGTCGTTCTTCCACAACGTCACCAACCAGCCCATCTTCGCCGCCGGCGAGACCTGCGACCAGATGATCCGCCTGTTCGACACGCCCTTGTCACAAGGTGCCTTCGCCCCCATACCCGTCAAGACCAAAGTCGAGTCGAACATAGGCCCGTTCACCTGCAAGACCTCTTTCACCGGCGTCTTCGGCTTCCAGATCACAACACCCTTCATCGAGAACAACTACCTGTCCTGTGATACCTTGAAAGGCTACCATGGTGTGGACCTTTGAATTTGAACTGATGAATTTTGTAGTGCTAGACTTTCTCCTTCTCTCATTCGTCCATCTAGATTAGACCACCACTTTTAAACGATGGCCTTGTGCCATCGCGAATATATGGACCTGAAGACTCAGGTTCGATTAGTGACGATGCTATAATAAATTGCTTTGATGTCCGTCCCTTTTGCCGTGTCGCACTTTTCCACTGCTCAAGGATCGAACCTGATGTTAAGTGTTACGGCTTGGTTCACCAGGAACAGCGTTAGGCTTAAAAGAGCAGCTAGTGTGCCCAGTAGTCGCTGCAATAGCGATTATTGACCAATCTTTTGCCCTATAGTACAGCGGTCTAGCACAACCGTTACACTAAGACACAGGCATAGTCAGTAGTGGGGGAGAGCTTGGCCATAGGGTTAGGGGGCAGTAGGTAGGTTTCATACCCCAGAGTTAGAAAGATGATAGAGCTAGTAAGTAAGTAAGTAGGTAAGTAAGTTTATATCTTAGACGAGAAGACGCTCGAATATTTCCTGCATAATAGCGTGGAGGATCCGGTCAGAGCCATCATACAACAGCTCAAACAGGTAGAAGAGGTCAGAAGGGCCTTTCAGATCGGAGATAGTGTCATCTTTAAGAACCATCCCCATGCCCTCAGCGACGTCACCGTAGAAGTCATGAACAGGAAGACCCCATCGACACCACCGCGGACGCCGGACCACTAAAGAGACCTTAACTAGCTGCGACCAGACCAAATCTGCGTCTATCGATCCGATAATACCCTGTCTTCCCGGCGCACTATGGTTTACATTTCTGAGTATAAGCCGCCTCACAAGTTAACCGCTCCACATCTTCATCTCGGTCTTCGCGCCATGGACATCCATAAGGAAGTTATAAACCGAAAGACGATTCTAACTTCTACAGACCCTGACGCACGTTTCTAGTACTACGCAGAAAAGCTAACAGCATCTGCTATTATGCAGACATACTATTACATAATTGAAAGTCGACTTAAATATAGGCTTTTGACTACTAGCAAGACCATCGTGTTTCTTAAGATTAACTAAGACAAACCTAAAACGCTGTACTATCATCTAGCAGAGCCTAGTCCGGAGGTATCAGCTCATCTAAATAACCTCTATATTTATACTACTATCAGTCAATATCTTACATTCACCCTCATAGCTCTCAGTTCGCCAGGAGAACGACAGGAGAATGGGCAGAAGGAACGTCAAAAAGCTATAGAGAACTTAAAGATATGGGCTAAGGACTTCGAATTGACATTGCACTCTATTCCAGAAAATGAACGATTAGCATCATCAGATTACTCACCTGGCCATGAACCTACGACCTATAAGGGCGCCGATCGGTCGCCGGCCTTGCCCTGCAGAAGGAAACGCCGAACCGCTAAGAGCCAGATCGGTGAGGGGTCGTTGAGGAAGGACGATAGGCGGGAACCATCTGATGACGAGTCAGCGCCCAAGCCACCGGACACGCCTACGCTAACCGGACGAAATACAAGACAAGGAACTAGATGAAGCCAGCGACTGGCGCACCGGCCGCGCGGAGGGGGCGGTGAGCAGGTCGGCAGTACTGTACGCAGAAATGCCTTCTCGGGATGGTCAAGGGAGGTTTTCTTGACCCAAAGTGCCCGAACGTTGCACTTTACTGTAAGAGCTGTGCTCCTGCCCGCGCATATCATCCTGTCAATTATGAGGAATGGCTTCGCCTACTCTAGAAGCAGCTAGACCAGTCTCTTAACAATAGGACCAGGCCATTAAGAGAGGGTAGTACGCAGTATGTGCTTTTCTAAGTGACCCTACTTACGCATAGCTACACTTTTATTAGCAAGGGCATAGTACAGGCTTTTACTAAAGATCTCGAGCATAAGGCTACTATTTATAAGTATCTTAAGCCTCTCTAAAGCATTTATATACTTACATTCCTAAGTACAATTAACCTTTAATTAATAAATAAGATTTATTACTATGACTATCAGGTCTATATAATGTATATAACATTTTTATCTTAAGGAGGATATAGTATTAATAACGCATAGAAAATTAGTAATATAAATAAGTCACTTAAAGATAAAGCGACTCAATCATTAAGAGCTATATATTAAGAGAAGGTGATCTATAATAATATATAACTTACAAACATATTATTCAATCCTAAGACTAACGGGATTATAGTAATTAACTTTAAATAGGCTTTATTACTTAAGCCGCCTCAGCATCCATTAGCATAGCTAGTGCTAAATAAGCGAGCATAGAAGTCAGAGATAATAGATATTAAGAAGGTGACTGGTAATTTAAGTAAGCGAATTCGGTCAAGTTAAAGCTTTTTAGAGGATATTTTATTAGCAAAGATGGCTTTCTTTAAGTAGAATGTTCACCGAGGGATATGAGTTACGAGAGCTCCTTATTAGCAAATCCGAGAACGGCCGAAACGCATCGATATCAGTTCCATCGGGTAAATACAGTACTGCACAGTAATGTACTTGTCCAGATTTAGATACGCAGAAGTGTTCAGCCAGCCACGGACAGGCCTCGAACGGTATGCCTCTAAACCGTCGTGCAGATCTTAACACTAGCAGAGCTCTTTTGCAGCTTCTTTCAGTAGTCACTTAAGATAAGTGCCATGCATGTATTAGCGCCGTCACAACACGTTCTCATACCACACCCCTGTTCAACTATCCTTGTGGGGATCTTTGATGCAGCTAGCTACTGCACTCCTCTCTGCCAAGGTCAAAGCGCAACTCCGGACCCTTCTGAGTGTGACGCCGAATCTGCATTGGGTTCCCGACCAGAAGTTTACCCGTGATTCCTCGCAGATCAGGCCTCTTCTCCATGAGGCAAGCAGAGAAGTGAGACTCTACCCTCGGCAACTTGAGAGAGCTTTAACAATCAAACTGTGATTCACGCGCCCAGCGGGTACTGCAAAGGGCCTCAATTAGTCGAAAATTTTGTTCTGATAGACACACACATCGTGTTAACCCATCTTTGATCTCATCTTCCTATCGTCTACACCTGGAGCTCCGGGTATCATGGCACAGAAAGTGCGACAGGCCGAAGGCCTTCAGGGGTACCGGTCGGAACGACCCGACTCGTTACCGAAGCGTCCCCAGCTAGGTCTTCCAGTCGCCGCGCTATTATACCCTTTTGAATTAAATGTGAGCCAAGACTTTTCTTATGTCAGCGACCAACTTGTCAAACTCCAATCCAATAAATATTCCAAACCACAATAACTTATTCCACAGGATAGTGAAAAATATGGGACTAGGCTCATTTGGTTGCATTTTCTTGCTCTATTGTCCATATGATTTTTGCTCTGTTCTGAAAAACTTTTGTGTTCGGAACTCACCCGTCATCCCTAACCCCCATATGACCATATGACCATATGACCGGGAGATGACCGGGAGATCAACCGGGTATGAACGGAAACGGCGGAGCTCGGAACGGAACAAACAGACCCCGGTGGAAGTGGTGTGTGGTCGAACTGGTCGAACGAGAGCGCGTTCAACCACGTTCGACCAAAAGTGAAACCTTAACCTTAAATGGTCGAACAGGTCGCGCATTCGACCACGATCGACCAAGCAAATCAGAATGGTATATATAGCTTCACTCATTCCCACTTCCCATGTCTAGATAGCTCTCCAGCTTTTCAATACAATTTGATTACTTAAGAATACTTCTTGATATTATCAGACGTGATACGCCACCCTACGCTCAGTACGCTACGCCCCGTCACAACCGCTAACATAAACCAGTCAGGTTACGGTTTACTACGTTGGGAACTGTGAGGGAACGATCATGTGACTTTCATACTTTATGAATAGTCTCACTTTATGAATATTGTATAAATGGCTTTAAGTCAGAGCTTTCCTTAGGAATCTCTTTCTCTCCTTGTAAACAGTCATTTTGCCCAAGTCGCACTCGACCTCGTTCGTGCTTGTCCCGTCACAGGAACCTTGACCATCACACTTAAGGCCTTAGTTTTAGTTCCTTTAATACCTAGTCTGACAGCCTCTGTCAATATCAAGTCGCTCGTTCACAAAATGAGGCAAGAATCACGATCATCGTGAACGACCACCACTGGCATCAGGCAGCAGCCTGCTGCCTATGATATCGGCAATTTGAACATAGGTATAAGAGACCGACCTTCTTCGCTCCTTTAGATAGAAAATCAAGAGTCTTTCGTTGCCCGATTCACAGGGGATCTTCTTCCCGATCGTTGTTCAGTCATCCAAACAATCGTGTCGTGCGATAGCCTCTAGATTGAATACTTCAGGAATCGCGTCAACTCTGGTGTCCAGCTGAGTACAGGATTGTCGAGGGCCAAGCCCAACCCATGCCCGCCATTTGGTAGGACCAAGACTTGGGCGAGCCGCTCATGCGCCGCCATGGCGTCAGCAAACAGATATGTGTTCTGCACAGGGACAGAGGCGTCGTTGGACGTATGGAACAGGAATGTCGGAGGCGTCGTCACAGAGACCAGGTTCTGCGCCGATAGCTTGCTCTGCTCCTCAGTGGTCGCGTTGGCGCCAATGAGGTTATCACGCGAACCGACATGCGTGTACTTACCCTCAAGCGTAATAACGGGGTAAGCGAGGATGCCAAAGTCGATGCGGGCTTCTGGGTTGGTCAACGTTGTGGCCGCAAGGTGACCGCCAGCCGAGAAGCCCCAGATGCCAAGTTTCTTCGTTGTGGGCTTTTGCTTGCGAATGTAGTCCAGCGCGGCAAGTGCGTCGTTCTGAGGCTTGGGGTAGATCGGCGCAGTTGCATTGGAGGCCGTGGTGTAGTCGAGAACCCACGCATCGATGCCAAGCCTATTGAGGTACTCTGCTGGGGCATATCCCTCCTTGGCTATGGACACACGGATGTAGCCACCACCGGGGCACACGAGGACTCCGATGCCAGTCGAATTGGCCGCCGGGAAATATGTGATTTGCGCAGGGTCGAGCCTACAGGACCAGTCAGCTATATGATCTCTCGATAGCGTTGGGGAGCCTGATTAATCTTACGTCTTTCCACTACCATAAGGGCCTCTTCTGTCGACTTCAGATGTCATGGCAGCTGCGCTATAAAGGAGCAATCCAAAGGCCAGTGCTAGAACACACTTCATGGTGCCTTTGTCTGACGGCTCGATTGGGATTACAAATGGGGCGATGGGTGCAGTTGGGATAAAGCTGCACAGTCCCGTCCGACAAGATGGCCACACCACTTGAATCAACCCAGGAACAGCAGAATGTATTGCGATAAATCCGCCTCCTGCTGAACAGTCCGGGGGCGGGGCAGCTTTAAGGGCTCTCGATTACCCCACGTCATCCAGCGTCGATTTTCTTTACCCGGTAAAGAACAGCGATCCCATTCGTGGGATATTCAAGTGGCCGGCCTCTCGGCATATTCGAACCCGAGATGCGACCACAATGCCAGGGTTCGGAAAGTCCCCCATTGATATCCGCCTGATATAACTACTTCATTAAGCTTTATATGATTTGAAATGTAGTTAGCTGGAGTTTATGCAGCATATTTCTAAATCCGGCCATTCAGTGCAGTAAATACCTACTTATTTGATTATTGTCGGGTATTCGGGAGGGACAAGTGGGAGGATGCTGTTGGGATTCTCAAGAGGGCGCGCTTCGGGACGGGGATAACAGGGATGGCCGCATATGTGGGGGATCAGGTCCTTCATGTCCTTGCAATTCTGCATCTACGGGATATCGCTAGGCTTTATCCAGCAACCGCGCGTCACCCCCGCATGATTTATAAGCTATCCACCAGTAAGATTAACTTACACGACGTCCCTCATTTAAACGGTGTCATTTTCAGAAGAGAATCAGGCCCATATTGTGATGAGTGTCGTTAAGGAATACGGAATTGTCACCCAGATTGGATACTTTGTTTCAGACAATGCAGACTCGAATGATACATTAATGAATTCTCTATAGAAATGTACGCCTCTGTTAATTTATTGCGAGAACAGCACTAATGATTAGTAGTATTAAACGAGAGGCATAATATCATATATTATAACGCAAAACATCACCGCCTTCGTTATAACAGTCATACTATCAACCTAGCAGCGCATGCATTTATATTCCCAAAAACCGCACCCGACGAAGCCCCTACGAAAAAGCCAGGTTAAAAAGGACACTATAAGCGAATATATTAAGCCTTTAGACGCTAATATATTAAAGTGGAGGAAGACTAGTCCTCTTAGCAAGGTCCATAACATCGTTATCTTTATCCAATATAGTACACAACGGATACAGAGGTTTAAAGAGATCAGTAAGAAAAAGAGTCTTCTTTATAATAATAATATAAAAGAGTCTTGCTATTTGCACGACATCAGATTGCTATTCGCACGACAAGTACATAGCTTTACACTATAATTACAGTGTAAAATAAGTACCCCCCTGTATTTCTACGCATTGACCACCCCACCAAAAGTGCTCAATGTACTACACTTATCTTCTAACCTAGTTATAATACTCTATATAATATTTTAAAAAGTATAATAATTAGCAATATTACTTTCATTACTATAGAAATTCTAGAAACGATTTTTAAAATATTAAATTAGAATTGAGAAAATATATATAGTATTTTAAAGAAATATGATATACCTTACCCCCTGCAAAATCATGTCGTGCGAATAGCAATCTGATGTCGTGCAAATAGCAAGACTCATATAAAATAGAACTCAAAGTACTATATAGTTAAGAAAGCCATTAAGCTCATAGATTAAATTAATTACTACGAGCAATAGATAGTATACAAGCAATTCAGACTCAAAATGCTCGAATCTCTAGAGTTTTCTTTTAACCTCTAGTTCTACTTTATTCTCATACCTAAGCAATAGAAGTAACATTCAATTAGTCAATTCTATAGCTTAAGTAAACCCTTAACCTACGCAAATAAGGTCTAGGGAAACGGTTTCCAGAGCGTTCTCACTATCTAGCAATAGTATAATCTTATATATTAGCTATAAATAGCTTCATCTTGTTATAGTCCGCGAGACGATCTTGATTCTCAACCTTACTCAATTTAGTTAGTTTTATACTTAGGCCATGCGGCTCTTCACACGCTGTACGATATGATATTACGATACGATATTGCTTAAATACAGTATAATACTGTAGGCCGTGCAGTGCACCGAATTCTTAAACAATCTAGTGCAATATGGGGTTAAAAAAATATCATATACGGTATTTTGCACTATTTACTTCACTGTCTCAGTCTCCCCGCTAAGAGCCTGTTCCTCCTCCTTGCGACCACGGCCTTTGCAAGCCACGTCGCCGAGCTCTACCGGGAAATCCTCCAAAGACGCGACACACCCCGTATATTTGATGATAGTGCCACTGAATAAGAGAAGAAGTGGCAGCCTGCGATGGACTTGTAAGTTGCAATTCAGCAGAGGTACGGATGGTGCCGGCCTTGGGGCAGTGACACAGATAGCTGCTATAACTTGTCCGACATCGACAGGGACGGGAACATCAAGGTAGCCTACCACAAAGACGGCGGTTCCACCCATTGTATCCGCTTCGCAAATGAAAAGGACAGTGAGATCGAGAACCACGAAGGGGTGTGGCTCATTGGCCCGCTCGTTGGCTACAATGGCTTTCGTACCCCTGAGCTTCGCGAGAAGCTGATGACGCATGACTTTGGCTCGGAATCAGTTGGCATTAAGGATTCTAGGTATAAAGTCAACTTTGACAGAACCCGCGATGACAGCAACGACGGCAGTCACAACATGGTTGAGGGGTTTGATAGCGGTTATGACCAGTGATCGGTCTCCGCTTCCAGGAGCATGAGCTACTTCCTTTCTTAAGTGTATTTATATCTAGCCCGTTCTCACAGTTGTCAGGGCCTGAGCGTCTGGGTTGGGCTCATGGAGGTACCATCCCATGCTCGAGTCTACATTGGAATGGAGAATATCAATCGGTGCACACTCAAGCCTCATTTTTTGCCAACTTAAATCCTCTTAGGATCGAGATATGCCATCCCCTCTTGATATCCGCGACGCATCGATCGTCCCATCGCCTTGGCGGATTTCCAGAGCTGCACAGGAATGTAGATAGTCAACCATACGAATCCGACACAGGAAAAGCATACAACAGCCGCAAAGATATCGAGGATTTTCCAAAGCACTTCGAGACTCATTTCCAGAAACCTAACAAAGATGGACCAGGTTTTCGCCTGGACTTCGGTAGAAATAGTCCAGAGGACGTAGTAGAAGCCATTCCACACATCTTTGAAGGTGATTTCCTGGAAAAATGAGACGATGGCCATAACAAGCGTGTGTAGGAACGAGAGAAAGCGTAGTATGACCTTAATCGCCGCTTCTCCAACACACCTCAAAGCATGACCGACCCATAACGCGATGATCTTTGGAAGGCCAGCGAGGCCCTTGAGATACTTCCAAGCCTCCTGAGTGAGTTCTTTGATGTATGTCGGGATCTCCTTGATCCATTCCAAAACCTCTCTGATACCGCGCTTAATCCTCCCGGGCAGCTCAGTTATCTCTCGCTTGCACCAGCCTGAAAACTGATGGCGTCTCTCCCACGCCCACTCTACATAAGACTTGGGCAGAGAGTATATGAAGTATCTGGGAATGTCGAGTAAGAAGAACTTGGGAATATGCCAGGTGAGGAGTATTAGATACTCTCCGATGGCCTTCAAAGCCCTTTGAACTCTCTTCATTTCTTTCCGGTGTGAAGTCTTCCACCTCAGCCATTCACCACCTCGTCGGGCAGGAAGATATTCGACGATCTCGCGGTGCCCCTTCATTGCAGCCAGGCGAAGTGTGATGGCACCATCTGGCGCGATCAGAGCATCATTTGCGCCGTAGTCCCCCATCAAGACTCGAACCAAAGCCAGGTTCCCTTTCCAAGCTGCATATTGCAGAGGCGTACGCTCAGGGTGCCTCGTATTGTTGTAGTCTTCGCGGTCCTTTTCTCTAATCCGTCCGTAGCCGTCGACCGTCGCACCAAGAGAAACGAGCTTGCTGACCATAGGCACGTTGCGCATGCGAACAGCTGCTAGCAATAGAGTCTCTCCATAAGAGTTCGTGGTATCTGGCGAAACCAATCCTCGGGCAATGAAATCGGTGACTAGATCGTCGTGACCGGTCTCAATGAAGGAGAAGAAGGATGTGATGATATCATTCTGCAGCTTCACTGTCTGAGATATCTTGAAGCGCTCTATCTCGGGCATAGATTTCTTAGGTGAACCGTGATCTCTCCAGTGCTCTGGCGCCCGCATAATAGGTAACTTCAGGGCTTTATCACGCTCGATCCGTTTATAAAGACTGGCATTGTCAATGGGCGTGTACAGAGGAAGGTCTGTGGTCTCAGTCGACTGCGGTGGCAGATAATCAGCCGAAATAGAAGATGCTAAAGATGTCGTAGAAGACATTGGTATTGTGATAAAAATCTAAGCTAATGCCTCAGAGATTCTGCTGGAGCGAACAAAGAAGGGGCGAACAAAGCGTATTTGAAGGCGTGGTAATTTGTTGCTAAAGGGGAACCACAGGGGCCGTAAATCGGATTCCCGGCTATTTTCGGAGAACGAGAGGAGCGAAGAAGCTGAGTTCGCTAGGAAGGGTTGGAAAGGTTCAGTGAGAAAGCCTGTTGGAAGCACCGCCTCTGTGGCGCCGAGAGGATGGATACGGTGGTGACTGAATCGTGCCCATCATCAATCTATTTTTGCTTTGTGTTTTCCAGGCTAATCGCAACCTTCAAGTCTCCATCTCACTCCCGTTCGTGTTTTTATGGCACGAATTCCTAAACGCCTCCCGAATTCTTGCGAGCGTTTACATACCTCGGCAATGTTCAAATTGGCTCATGATCGTGGTGACTTGCAACATGAATGGACAGGACCAAGGCTCGTCCGTGAGACATGCTCATCGTCGCCCTCTCCACCTGATGGGTGCGGGAGTTTCACAAAGGCAATGCGCCAGCCCAACCGGGTTGGCTCCACCTTCGGAAAGGGCGATGGAATCGATCGATAAACCAAATCAACACTAAAATTCCGAGATCTTATAAGGATGGCTCAAAGAGAATTGACCTTTGTCCCTCATCGTCCCTGGACTGTGCCACTTACCGAACAACGCGCATGCGTAGAAATGCCGTAGAAGCATCAGTTGCTTTGAAGGCACCCGGTTTAAAACTCCTTACACAGCATTGCAGGAAAATTGACAAAGAATTATTCAAACCTAAAGTGCAAACGAGGAGAAGGGCGACCCTTGTCTGACCATTCAGGTACCCGGCCATCGCCGAATGTCCCAAGCCTGCCTCCCCTGGCAGTCTTGCTACAGTACGCTCGGTCACCTGCATGGAGATAGGGGTGCAATATGCTCTCAAGCGGCAACACGGTGTCGTGGACCAGGTAGTCAGGCCGCAGTGATGTAGAGTAGCACGGAGTCAGAGGACAAGGCGCCACTTCCGTTGCCAGAAGGAAAAAAAGGGCGTGGTGTGCCAGCTGAGTGTGCATCACTCTGTGTGGCTTGCGGCTGAAAACGACCGGAGCAACATAGGTTCATGGCTACCATTGGGTTGTAAATGTCATGCAGCCAATTGTGGGGTTTCGAGGGAGCCCGTGTGAGCAGGAACTGGACAGAGCCCTCGCCATGTATTCTCAAGGATAGAGGGAAGTGATGTTTGAACCATCGCCATCCGCGTTTGTATTTCTATTGGAGTGTTAGTGCTCTGATTACACAGCTAGCAAGGGCGCGCCGAGACCTCCGATAGCAGCCAGGCCCCCAAATTGGGCATTATTTCCAGCGCCAGGGTTGGTGGCAGGAGGCAAAGTAGCGGTGATAGTGCCACTGGATGCAGGAGTAGTAGCATCGTCCGGAGGGCTCGTCGACTTCCTGGCGTACCGGTCTCACTGACAGCGGAGGGTGCTGCCCCAACCAAGCAACCCGTGGGTCGGGGATGCGTCCCCAGGGGATCTAAGGCGGCGGTCTCAGTGACTAAAACAGTTGCAAGGATGCCTGGGGGGTAGGCAGGCTTGGCCGTCAGGCATCCGGGGAATCTCACCGTTGAATACCGATCACTATCGGCAAAGTTTCTTCACAATATCCTGAGACAGAGGGGAAATTGGCAACACCAGGTTTAGTCTAAAGATGGTTTGTGACGGTGTTGTGGTATGGCGAATGAATTCGAGTGCGCGTCGCATCTTGGACGGAGAGTTTTCAGTCCTATTCAGCCCTGTAATAATTGATTGTATGTTCACACACCAATTCAAGCCCGGTGGCTGAGGCAGCAAAAATGGCTCAAAGTGGCGCTTCGGTGGGGAAGAGTTTGACGAGGACAGTCCGCTTGAGCACGGGAGCACGGTGGCAATTAAGCCTCCTTGGAGTGCTCCGGCTACTCGCTAGTTGTGTTGATGAGTTCTGAGAGTACGTTAGGCTGGTTGTCAAGTGTGGGGAGAGAGATCTTAGATAAGTTAGACCCACTGTTAGAGGATACAACGGCTCTAACAACGGGAAGTAATTACAGTACCCTCAGCTACGTCCACTGACCTAATCACATGGTTCGGCAACAATCCCCTCTCGAATTTCCTCAGCCTCGCAATATCCGCGTTCGTTATGCCTGTTTTTAACGAGAACCCACCGCCACGCCTGCATCTCACTAACTTTCTACCTCAGCTTATCTCGCCACTCCTCATTTACGCCGTTGAAGGCAGCCGTGTCGGCAGCCGTGGCACTCTTCTATCTCTGCCGGCAGAGGTTCCTCATGCATGCTGTAAAGAATGCCTCAAACAAGCGTGGTCTTAAACGAGGAGTCCATGGTTCAGAAAGCGTTCCAGGAAGCTCTCTACATCAGCAGCCAGTCCTACGTTGTCTTCCCGATGTGGAATTGGCCATATTGGCTGTGTTTGCCTTTTCAGTTGTGTAGGTTCCTTTGCTGTTGTTGGAGGCTCGGCATCTCTGTAGTCAGAAGTGATATTCACTTGATTGTCTGGAGCGAATCTCGTACTGGGTGGCGCCTCTAGTCCGGCTCCCCGTGCGTGGTGCTCCGCACCCACGGGGGGGTCAATGACTCGCAAAAGGTGCCCTTGATTCGCAAAATTCAGGATTTCTACTTCAATAGCTAGCTAAAAGAAAAGTTCTTTCAGGTATAAAAGTTAGAGAATATCTTCTTTTATATTATTAGCTAAAAAAAAATATGAAACTATTTTTCTTAATATTAATATTAGCTTTTAAAGCTTCAGGGTTATTTTGGAGGGTTGGGGTTAGGGTTAAGCTACTTCCCGTCTTCCTATAATAAGCCTAGGGAGGCGGTGGGCGGTCCGGCGGGGCGATACGCATCGAGCATCACCAGATGTCACAGGCAGATTCGGCCCTGTCCCAAGCAACGATGAAGCCAGCAATTAGGATGAGCACCTGCTTGTTGACGGTGAATTTCATTACCCTTACACGGGGTTCAATTAACTAGCCGTGACCGTTCTGCAGGCGCACTTGGTCCATATCATACCTATAGCGGTGGAGCAACTCCATCACAGGCATTGTTCTGGACCGAGACTTAAAAGTGGCTCCGCCATCGCGCTTTATTCTTGCTCACTATGCTTCTCGACGAGGTACGAGGAATACTTTTCCTCCCAAGGCTCGGTCCAGCTCTTGGACTCGTCCACAACGGCGAGGCGTGCCTCCTTTGGCAGCGCCCGCATAACCGAATCGGTCGTCGCGAGCACGTCCTCCCCGCCGTGTGAACCGCAGTACCGCTTCAACGCCTGCGACATGACAGCCGTGGAGATGGACACTGGCGACGCCTCCATCACTTGGAGGAATATGTCGAGCGTCGTCGCCCGCCTGCAGTCTGAGCTTCTGAATGCCGCAAGTACCAGGTCGCTGAGCTGTCTTTCAAGGGCGGTCGAGTCGCTGTCGTCGCAAGGCGTGGTAGCCGAGTCCCCATCACTGCCTGCCTGCGGCCCTATCCGCGGTAGTATCGCCGCGGCGAGCTCAAAGTCCCACCACCCGAGCCTTGCGTACGGGTCCGAGGTCGGCTTGATGAGGCGGTCGATCGTCTCAAGCTTATCCGCGTTCTCGACCACAGCCCCGCCAGCTACCAGCAGCCGCACAAAATCGGGACGGCTGTTGCTCAGAGCGGTGCGCAACGGGGTAGCGAGACGGTGATTCTCGGCTCGCGCGTTGGGATCGAAACCCATCTCGAGGAGTCGGCGGCCAATCTCAACGCATCCGCACCCGGCTGCCAAGTGCAGACATGTCCTGCCATCGTCGAGCGTAGCGCGCACGTCGGCTCCCGCGGAGAGCAGCGCCTCAAATGCAGAAACGTTGCCTTTGTCTATGCTCCTCTGCACCGGCGACATCTTGGGGGATAGGGGGCCCCAGGATCTGAACATTCTAGGCGGGCCCTGAGAGGGCGGGTCCTGAGAGGGCGGGTCCTGAGAGGCTGGATCAATGTCGGCGCCGTATCTGACAAGTATCTCAATCGTCTTCCCAGCCTGTGTGCATTTCGCGTCCGCCGCATGATGGACGAGCGTCCATTCCCCGGAGGAAGACCAGTTACCTCTCTCGTAGTAGTTGGCATCGAGACCCTGCTCTAGGATAAAGTCGAGAACATCATGGCCATCGTTTATAGCGGCGTGGATGGCCGCATTGCCGAGTAGGCCCTCTTCGGTGACGGGAAAGAGAATCCTGGCCGTGGCCAAGCAGTTTCCTCTTGCTGCCCTCGCCAGCGCAGATTTGAAATGATGGCTAACCCTGCTGTCATACACCGAATGATTGGCGTCAAACCCAAAGTCAAGTAGCAGTTGAACCACCTCGCAATGGTCTTTTCCGGCAGCCAGGTGCAATATCTCCGCCGTGCTTGGTCCGGCGCTCGGTGACGAGCGGTATAGATAGCGATTGTGGACGGGTCTGTTTGCCGGCTCTCTCGCCTTCTTTGCTTGCGCCTGTCGTTCATGCTCGAGCACGCGCCGGGCCAGTGCACTCACAACGCCCAAGTCGCTAGCCTCTACAGCGATCCGAAGCGCGCTCACCTGGTCGGCTGGCGACTGGTGAGAGCTTTGCAGGAGGAACCGCACGACGTGCGCCTCGCCCTGCTCCGCGGCGGCCTGCAGCATTGTCCTCTCGAAGTCGTCGTCCCATTTTTCGGCTTCTGACTCATCGAACGCATCGGGGGTCCCATTCTGTCGCGTCGTGTCTCGGAGAGCCGTGGCGAGGTCACTGATGATTTTGGACATTGCGGCGCGGCTGATGGCGGAAACAAACGAAGTGTTCTCGTGCCACATGCTCTTGGTCGAGTACAAAGACTCTCGACTCGACCCGGATGAAAAGATGCTTTGCCATCGTCGCCGGCTCGTGTCCTCTGGGGGCGGTCCAGTCTCGCGTGTCGTTTCCATCGGGCCAGCGAAATGGATCTGATGCGTTGCGCGCTGGCCGCACGCATCGCACCGGATGGACTCGCCGCGATCTGCGCTGGGCTGAACGCAGTTGCTGCAGAAGACGTGATTGCAGGGGCGGAGTCTGTTCTAAGTTAGTGTCGGTTAGGTCGTCGCAGCCGAATCTGCTGCCTCACATGGTGTTGGCGAGCATCGTCTCGCACAAGGCGCACTGAACGGGCTTCACGCCGTGCAGCACGTTGCTTCCGATGACGCCCTTGCAGGCATCCGTCTCCGACACGGAGTCAAGTCTGCGGATGGCTTCCGAGCCCAAGACGCTCGACCTCGGTAGAACATGGTGAAAGGGGATCCCACGGGCGACGTAGTCGCGAAACGAGATGGGCACATGCGGGGGCGCGAACCCCGTGAAGGACTTGAACGCAACGGCATTCAGCAACAGCACGTTCAGCAGCCGCGACCTCTTCCAGTTCCATCTCGAATCGTCCCCGTCCACGATGCAATCTTGGTAGATCCTGCCGCCGAAGCCCAACCCCAACTCCCAGCCCTTGGCCTCTGTTGGCAGCGGGGACACCGGCGGCGGCTTCTCGCCGAGCCAGTCGTCGTTTCGCTTCGGCTGGGGCGCACATGTGAGGATGGGCACGTCACCCAGCTCTGAGACGGTGATGACGTCGCCGTCTATGGCGAACTCGTGTAGCATGACCGGACGCTGGGCACCGAGGACCCGAGCAGGATGAATCAGCTGCAGCCTCCTGGCGAACTGCAGAGGGACGATTTCTCTCATGATGATTTCGCGCAGCCTCTCGTCCGTCATGAATGGCGAGATGGACCAGGTGTAGGGCCTCTGCGGTTGGATATGGGCCTGGCGAAGGTTGCCGAGTTTGATAGTAATCGTTATGTCAAAGACGGGCTCCAGGACCAGTGGCTGTACGGGCTCAAAGCGTCCGAGGAAGGGTTGAAGCACTTCGTGGGTCTGAAGAGGACGAATGCCACAGAGGCTCCTGTGCGAGGTGTTCTGGCCAAAGGACTTACCGGATGCGCTCCACGATTCGCTGTCAAGCCGGTCTAGGGTATTCTCATGTCTCTTCCGCCACAGTTCTGTCAGGTCCTTGCCAGACATGCGCAATCGCATCCCGGCAGCGAGCCCTATCGACCACGAGGACTCGTTCAGGCGACTCAGTTCGACAAGGCGCCGGTCACGACCCTTGTCCAGCCAAAACTTGCAGGGCCCGATAAACGGGGGTGCAAGGATGAGCTGGAGCCCGTTGTACTTCTCCACGCCGGTGATTTGACCTTCGACTGAATAGCCCTCCCCGACGGGCATGCTCACGAATTGCCGAACCATGCCTCGTCCGTCTTTGGAGACGACGTTGAACCCGTCCAATCTTTGTTGAGCAGGCACCGTGATGTGGTCCTGTCTGTCAGAAGCGACGCCCTCTGTCGCGGGCAGCCCAGAGATGGCGTTGATGCCGCCAGTGAGGACTTTGATGGCCAAATCTTGAACGCCCCCGGGTGAGCCCCTACGGCACATGTAGCGACTTGTATCGTTGGGGTGAGACAGGAAGCTCAGCACCAGCGCCTCTCTAGGGTACATCGGTACTACTACTCCCGTTTTCTGTGTCATGGATTCGGGAAGCTTTCCTTCAAGATGTTTCATGTTGACAACGGGGAAGTCGCTGAGCCTGGCGGGGGGATGATACGTGGTGCTGTCTTCTGGGACCCTTAGCGTACGGCTAAAAGTTACCGTTGTCGTCATTCCATGGTTGTTGTCTCGAACCGAAAGTGAACCGTCACCACCTGCTTTCAGCGAGAAGTCGAGCGAATGCCTGTCTTTGCGATAGCGCCGGATGACATTGTCGTAGAACTCGTCGAATCTCTCATGCAGGTTTATGGCAAGCCAGCCGAGGGAATAGGACGACGGCCCGTCGGTGATGTGAACCGCGATAGGTTGGTCGAGGGTAGCCAGAGGAGCCAGCATTTGCCCACCTTTTCGGAACCCTCGAACGTTTTTGAGTCCTGATTTAATCGGTTCAGCAAACACGAAAGCTAAGAGGGAGGCGAGGGAGCCGGAACTTGTACGGGGAGCTGACCTCGTTGGTGGAGGGCGTCTAGTGCCTCGTGGATATAATCCGTCATCTTCAACTCTATCGTCTCGTCGACTTCAGCCGCTGAGCTGCTGTTCCCTGCACCATTGTCTCCCGCAAAAGTCGTCACACGTACCCGAATGGAGCTCTTGCTCGAAAGAGGCTTCTTGACGCCGTGGTCGCGCAAAGCATCGGCGACGTCCGCGCACGCAGCGGCATCTGTGGCCGGCGCCTCAGAGCTGGGCGAAAAGGAATCGAGCCAGTCCTCAAAGCTTCCAAACGACTTGATCTTGTCCACGTCGTCGGTCTCGGCGTCTCCATGCCCCTGGGACGTCGGACCGTGCACAGCTTCGGGGTCCGCATCCGCTGGTGCGTCGTAATCGTAGAAGACGCGGCTTCTCCCCCATGGAGTGTCGTTTCGTCTCTTCTCGATGATCGTCTCACTGACTCCGATGTACTGCTCAACCGGACCCGGGAGACTGAGCGCCCTCAGCTGCTGGCACGTCTTGGTCAGAGCGTCGAGAGTCTCTGCTGTCCGAGAGTACCCGGTAGCCTGCTGCTTCCTGGCGCCGTCGTCAGCAAACTCCGTTGGAAGGGAGGCCTGGGTGGCAGCATGGAGGGGACAGCGCCACAAGCCTACGACGCAGACGTGACTTACAAGACCCGCAGCTGTAGCGCGACGGTGAGGCTCTGCTTATACGCGTACAGACGGCCCGTCGCCGCCTCAATGTCAGACATGAGCTCCGTGAAGCGCGACCTGGACAGCAGCCTGGTGAGACGGCCCTTTGTGAACATTTCCCGCAGCGAGTTGAGCTGCTGCTCCAGGCTCTGGACCGTCTCGTCGCAGCTGACCGAGACGGATCTGAGGGCGTCGCGGTCGCCATCGCCCTCGTCTTGAAGGTGATACCTGAGCTCAACCAGGACCGCGTGGAACGTGTCCAGCTCGTCGGTGAGTCTCGCGAGAAGCTGCGGTCCCTTCTGGACGGACAGGTACAGCTCGCGCGACACTTCTGCGACTTTGCCGACGAGGGCAATGAGCCCGGCGACGGAGGCGGCGATGCTGAGCGGATCCATGCCGTTTGGGCTGGCGAATGGCCTGGCCGCCTTACTGTCGACCAAGATGTGCGCCTCGGAAGCTGCTGCGACGGGTTCGTGCGGTTGCTCGCACTCATGCGACAGATGGGCTTACAAGGCAGCAAGACCCCTCTTTGAATCGCGTTGAAATGCGACCCGGGGAGATTATTAAGCGCGACTGACGGTCTCTTGGCGGTAAGCAGAACTTATCATGCCAGGCACGGGCGGATTTCCCCTCATTTCCAAGGCAGAGCGGATAGTGTGGATAAGGCGGTTCCATAAGCGGTTGGATTTCCCCCCCGGTTTCCCGTGCCCTCGATAAGCCGAACTTATCGTGGGGTCGTTTTGCGGAGTAATTTCGGGAAATCGTATGTATAACGGGCTGGGCCCGTAGGTGGCCTCATGAACCCTCGGCCTTTCGTAGCCCACTTTTTACCTTTAAGCCACCATGACGGGTATATTTGTAGTTAGACCTCCTCTACTCTCTTTTCTCTTCTTCTTCTTTCCTTAAGTTTGGTATACTCTGTAGAGTGGCCTAGCTAGTTGCAATACACTACCTTGAGACCGTTACAGTATGCGATTACACAACTACCACCTGATAAGTGTCCGGCGCCGCGCACGCGAATATCTCGACGGCCAGCGGCCCAATCGAGGCCGTTCCGGGGCCTGGGGGACTGCTACACTACAGCGGTGCGTTTAGTCTAGGAGCGGCGCTGTATAGGCTACTGGCCGTCGAGATATTTGCGTGTGCAGCGCCGGGAAGGGATAGGGGGGGCCTAGGCTCTGCTACAAGGACTACGACATAACAATACACTAATCCTACGGCTCTTTAATTGTCAGATACGTCAGAGGCGAAAGTTGCTACCTATTGCCACCTATTGCCACGAGGCTTAGCAATCAGCTTCTAGCTGATTCTATACAGAAGAGAAAGGGTATATAAGCTTGCCCTGAAACCTCCAGACATAGGGACAAGAGACATAAGACAGAATTTTTCACTCTAATTTTTGACAAGAAGCCTCAGACACACTAACTATTCAGATCGAATCCTACTAACATACAGTCTCATTTTGGCAGACCGTGCTTCAGCTGCTGAGGATAGGATGCTGAACACTTGAAGAAGTCGTATCGGCATCGAAGCTCCAGCTGTTTCCTCCAATCTCCGTCATGTCAGAAACTCCAACCAGGAGAGTAGAGGCTAGGTTATCTGTCGTGTCCTCCTCAAGCCCTCGAGAGACTCGGCCATAGGCCCACCAACATACAAACACAACTGTGGTCAAAAGCAGAGACGTGCCGATGTATACCTGCCAGTTTTTGTCGCCCTCGAGTTTAAACAAGTTTGTCGTCCACAGCGTCTGTATCCATGTTAGCTTGGACTACGTCGTATCTCCTTTAGCCTCCAGCAACCTTGAGTGACGGGAAGGAAGCATATGGAGACATACTGCGATTAGAGTGGAGGGGAGGAATAATAGCGTCAAGATGGCAATACACTTGACTGTCTGACTGTCGCGTGCTGTTAGTGTTGCCATGGCGAGGCTGATTTTGCTATCCTTCTGGGCGATGAGTTGGTATGACTGTCGGACCTCGGTGAGCTTCGTAATCGACATAGTATTAAGAGAGAAATACATACCACATTAATATTCTGGGTTAATCTATTAGTTAACTCAGTTAACCGGTCTATTATTGAGTCACATCGCACAAGGGTGGCATTAAAGGACTCTAGCAGGCCGGAGCGATGGCGCATAGATAGTTTACTGAATCCGAGATCCTGTCGCCAGTTTTCAATTTCGATGAAGGTGTCAGAGCAGAATTTCCCCAATCTGAGTGCAAAATGCATAACCGTCTGGCTATGACACAGCTCTAGATGGGTTACGTGGATTTGGTTGAGGAGAACGTCGGCTCTAGAAAGGGCCTTGAATCGCTCGGCATCCATTTGCCTTATTTTCCACTGCGGACGAGATGTATTGGTTACAGTTTCAACCTCGACAACTTCCCTCCAGAGCTTGGCGAACCAATCAATCCACCTCTGATAGCGGTCTTCGTAGATGAATGAAAGGAGGTAGAGCGGATGGATTTTGAGGAGGTCGGTATGTGTTGCGCAATTTTTTTATTATTATTGTTATTATTGATTAATTACCGTCGTAAGGAGACAAAGGAGCACTCGGGGCCAGCTTTTTCTTCAAGAGGGGCGAAGGGGACAGTGGCAAAGCAGCACGCTTCTTCACCACTATCGCCGCCCAGCTGATCTACAAGCACCCTCACTTGGCCCAGCGCGTTGGAAACGCGATCGAGGACGACCGCTCTATTGCCGACAAGGCTCTGCAAGGACAGTTCGAGAAACTTATCCTACAGCCCCTGAAGGAGGTTGAAGTGGACCCAAAGACTGCCAAGACGATTGTGGTTGTGGTTGACGCCCTCGACGAGTGTGACGGCGAAGAGGATGTCAGAGTACTCATACATCTCCTTTCACAGGCGACAAGCCTGACTTCAGTCCATCTAAGATTTTTCATAACCAGCAGGCCGGAGCTCCCCATTCGCCTCGGCTTCAAGAAGATATATGGCAGGTATCAAGATCTGATTCTCTATGAAATTCTCGAGTTGATCATCGAACATGATATATCAGCATTCCTGGAGTTCCGACTAGAAGAGATCCGAATCGATTACAATGACTCAGTCACAGCGGATCGGCATCTACCTTTAGATCGGCCCGGCCAAACGATGGTCAGGAAACTCGTCGAGATGGCCGTTCCACTATTTATTTTTGCTGCAACCGCTTGCCGGTTCATTAGCGACCGCAAGCTTAGCCCCCCGCATAGGCAGCTTACGAAGATTCTTAAGTATCAGACTGAAGAGATGACCAAACTTGACGTGACGTATTCCCCGGTCTTAGACCAGTTGCTTATTGACCTGACCAAGCCGGCTAAGGACAGAGTAATCAGGGAATTCTAGGATATTATCGGTTCTATTATTATTCTCGCTACACTGCTATTAACGGCTGGTCTATCTTGCCTACTCAGGATTAATAAGGCAGATATTGACAATAGGCTGGATCTACTCCATTCAGTCTTAGATATACCGTCCAATGTAAATAATCCTATAAAACTCTTCTACCTATCGTTCTAGGACTTTCTCCTTAGTGATGAGTGCAATACACACTAGTTTTAGGTTAATGAGAGGGCGACCCACGAGAAGCTGGCAACTAGATGTCTTTATCTGCTTATAAGTAACGATAATCTTAAGAAAGATATCTGTAGCCTATAAATACCCGGAAGGCTTTGAGAGGACGTTAACAAAGGAACGATCAATAGCTACTTACTATCAGAGGTTTAATATATATGCCTACACTTAGTATATTACTTAAAGGGCGGCAGAGTTATACTTTATAATAGGCACTAAGCGCTTTAATTCCTTTAGTACTACTTCCTCTACTAGCTTAAAGCGTTAAGTCTTATTAGCAGGATATCAGAGAGTATCAGGCTTATAAATAAGTTATAGAGCCTAGTTTATATAAGTCACTTCTAACGCTGTTAAAACCGCTGTTCGGACTTTTGTTTCTGCACTACTGCGTTCCTCGTTACTACGTTTCTATACAGTCACGTGTTTGCATTGCTTGAGTTGTTATAAAACGAAGGACTCGATTGATTGGTCGACCTAGTTACAGATAGACTCTTATCCCTCCTCCCTTATATTAGTAGAACCTCCCTCTACTACATCTTTCTATCGTTCTCAATCCTTTTGCATATTAATAATAGCCATATTGCCTATAACTTATATTATCTACCCTTCGTTAATATTAGCTAGTAACTTAAGGAATGCTATTTCTTCTAGAGATATTTTAGTTACTAGCTTTACTACTAGTTATCTTAAGAAGTATCGTTCATTTTTAATCCAGTTCTTAAATCATTAGTTACTTTTAAAGAGGCGCAGTCTTAAGAATACCTCGGTCTCAAAGATCACTAAGACGACTCACTTACTATTAGAGAGTCGCTAGGTCTTAATAGTTCTAGTTTCCTTAAGACCACAATCTGCTACTACAGCCTTTAGCTTATTAAGGGTTTCTATATCCCTACTAAGCTCAGTATCTAGGTTATATATAGAAAGAGCATAGCGGCTGCTGAAACCTGAGTTACTAGGAGCGTGGAGTATGTTGCGCTAGACGTTCATTGTGGTGTTCGTTGTGGGTCGGTTAGATCGCGAAGAGTTGGTCTCTGATGAGTTGAATTGCGATCTGGAATTGTAAAGAGGTAATTGAATTGCGACGTGATTGGAATTGCGACGAGCTTGGAATGCGACGAATGCAGAGCCCTCACGGGGCTTTTATCGCATGACGATTTTGCCTTCCGACATCTAGCTTTTCTGTCTAGCTTTTCTGTCTAGCTTTTCTGTCCAGCTTTTCTATCTAGCTTTTCTAGTAACGCATCTCAAAGGGTTGAATAGGACAGTAAGGCTTGCACCCTGATGCAGTAGAAACTCTAGTCATTCTGAGTTGCTGTTGCCTTGGGCTTGGGTTTTGGGCCCTCATACTGTTATTCGCTATTGGTTGTATTTTTTTTTTTGACTGTTTAACCTCTGGCCCCTCTCTGAGTGTGCGCTGCTAAGGACTATAACCTCAATAAGTCACTTCTAAAGCTATACGCTAGTATTTACTAAGATAAATTATTTAGTTCAATAATAGTACTAAAGTCTTACGGTTTTTTTATAATACGAAGCGTTTTATTCTTAACTGCTGCTCAGCTATTAACTAAGCGCCCCTCCAGCTCTACTGCTCAGCACTTGTCTTTGCTTTAAAGAGAAGCGTTATTCGAGAGACATTTGAGGAACACATAAGCTAGATAACGATAAAACCGATAATAGAACATAATTAGAACCCTTGCTTGCAAACGATCGACCACGGCGACTTCGTCAACTCGGTCGCGTTCTCTAGCGACGGCGGGCGGCTCGCGTCGGGGTCGTACGACAAGACGGTCAAGATTTGGGACGCGGCGACGGGGGCGCTGTAGCGCACGCTCGAGGTTGGCGCAACAACTCACAGTTTATCATTCGACGCCACTGGCTCGTACGTGCTCACTGAACTGGGCCCTACGCAGCTAAGTCTGAGTCAAGCTCAAGCTGAAGTCCAGGCTGGAGACAGGACTCGATCCAGTACTGCGACCCAGCTTCAGCCCGAGCCCCAAGCTCAGTCACATAATCAAGCTATAGATAAACCACAATCGTATGGCTACGGTCTGAGCCCTGATAAGGTCTGGATCTAGTGGGATTGGCATAACATGCTCTGGCTTCCTCCCGACTACCGGCCCTCCGCCTCGGCCATATCGCCCTCCACCGCGACGATTGCCAGGGCCCATATCCTTGCGGCTGTGCCGCAAGACGTACTAGGCTCGTGCGCGCCAGGGATGAGAAATCGTTCCACAGCTCAGGGGCATTTAGGAACTTCTTTCTTTCTTTTTCATCTTTGATGTAAATAGCATGCTGGACTAGATAGCTGGAATCCAGCTACTAGAGGCTGTTCACACTAATATAATGTCTGTAGACCTATAATGAAAATGCGCTAGGCTGGTCCGCTGCGGCCCCGCTGCTTTATTTGCATCTATTGAAAAGCGGAAAAAAATCCAGGTAATCTACGCCGAGGTAAATGGAGCAATGTACTGCCGGGCGGGATGTCCATGCCGCTAGCCCATTTCGACACTTGCGTGGTGGATTTTGGGGTTTTGCAACAGTCACCGCTATCCCTTTGACTGTGGTAAGGCTACACTTACGCTAGTGACAAGGATTCAAACCAACGAAAAAGAGAGTAAGACGAGGTACAAGAGATCCCACCTATTTTATGAGGCGCGAGAAGTCACGGCTGTTAGAGATCTATATCGAAATACATAACCCTCCGTATAGCCACCTAGCCTTTCGAAGTCAACCAGCGTACCGCTGATCTTCCGGGCCTCTATGGGGAGTATGGGTCAAGTGTAGCCTTACCACAGTCAAAGGGATAGCCTGCCGTAGCAGTTGCCAAAACTGGACTAACTCTCAAGCTCGAGGAAGGCCAAAGATGAAAGGCGCCGAGTTGCCACCTGACCTTCCGTGGAGAGAAGGCATTCTTTGTCAGCGGTTTTTTTCGTCTAGAGCGGCTAGCGGGTGGTTCGAGGTCAGCCGGAAGCTGGCAGGATACGCATCCGCGCGGAAGCCGACCAAGTCGACAGGCGTCAGCCAGTCACTGCGAAGGGCTGATCTTGCTCCAGAAACGCGCGCGCATCTTTATGAGGTGCTAGAACGTGAAAATGAGTATCTGGATGTGGAAAATCAGCCACGTGTATATACAAGGGAGATGATCAAATTCAACCCGGCCTAGACGCCTGTTGTTTCTCCTTAAAGAACAAAAGCTAGAAACGGCCTTGGTTTTCGTAGCACCGCTCGAGTGCCTTTTGGCCAGTTTCCAAAGCAACTCCAGGCATGGCTCCGCCGTGGATTGCCCCTCTCCGGAGAAAGATAAGACAGCGTCGATCTATTGCCGTTTTTGGTTTTGATGTAAACCCTATCAAAGACCCAAAAACGGCCTGCTTGGCTGGTTTTAGCCACAACAGCCCCGTCGTAGAGGTGGAGTCTTATAAGCAAGGCAGATTTGAGCACACGCTAGACAGGGGCCCAGCGGCGGGCAGCTGACCACGTAGCCCTGGAGACACAGGGCCATCGGGCCTTCAGTGACACTTGTGACAGACTGACAAATGCAGGCGAGCAACCCGAGAGCCAAGAAGGCGTCTGTCCAGCTCGGCGAGTCACTTAGCGGTGCGAGAGGGAATTGTGGCAGGGCAGTGTGGGGACCGGATGGAGAATCATTGGCTGTAGTATCTTGCCTAAGTCGTGAGGTGACACGGAAGGTCGTAGCAGTGGGTAGCTGAAAGTGTATCGCTTGCCCCGCTGCCCCAACATCAAATCGTAGTAGGGCAGACCGGCCCGCTCCGTGCAGATCGCTCAGAGCCGACTAGATCATCTATCTACGTTATCTATTCGCCCTCAAAGGAAAAAAAATGCTGCTGCATTGTAGGTGTTGGTAGTGACCGAGATTCCTGCCTTGCCTCACACAATATGAAAACAGTTACTTGTCTACCTGCAGCAGCCAAGGTGGATAAAACCGGCAAGATGCGGTATTTTTCTTAACTAACGTTACTAGAATGCATTAACCGATTGCTGCCTGATACTCAAACATGCAGCCACACCAAAACAGCCATGCACTTTGCCATCCGAACTGCACTTTGCTTTGGTCGACCCGAGGTGGCTTACTGGAAGGTTGCAGGGGCAGGTAGTCAAATATAGTACCTTTAAAGGAGGCCCGAGCGGTGATCAGTGATCACACGACTCTCTTTATGTTATTCAAGACGTGCATCATGACAGGGCATTGGGTTCGGGAAAGGAGGCCATTCCGTCGTTTTTCAGCCTGACATTTCTTAGTGTTGTGGATCATTAGACTGTGAACGGCCTCTAGTAGCTGGATTCCAGCTATCTTGTCCAGCATGCTATTTACATCAAAGATGAAAAGAAAGAAGTTCCTAAGTGCCCCTGAGCTGTGGAACGATTTCTCATCCCTGGCGCGCACGAGCCTAGTACGTCTTGCGGCACAGCCGCAAGGATATGGGCCCTGGCCCGTGACATAGAGAGGATTGAGGCCAGACGTAAGTGGGGCACTAACCACAACAGCGCATCCGCGATTACGGATGTATAAATCTAACGTACTTGATAAGCGAGGGACGCATACAAGCGAGCGACGCAGTGAGATTTTTACCTTAAATCGCAATTTTAAAATAATTCTTAAAAATTCAAACTAAGCCTAAAATAGCTAAAATTTTAACGCTAGCTTATTTATAATATACATTATATTTAAGAACTTTTTTAGGCTATATATGTGCGTCGCTCGCTTGTATGCGTCACTCGCTTATCAAGTACGTTATATTAACCTGACTTCTCCTGTTTTGATATGATTTAGTATTGCTTTAGCGGGCTGCTATAGTGGGATGTGGAACTTTAAATCTGACCCTTCCTCCTGCACTGACCATTCCTTGTAATCCACTTTCGACGTCATCTATCAATTGTACTGTAAACGTCAACCTGGTTGCACTCCTTCAAATGGGGTTTCTGCTTTTTATATGAAATAGGCGATATGTCCTCAAAGTTGCCTTTTGATATGTCTTTTTTACCTATTTTAACAGCCGGATTCTAATAGAACTCTACGTCCTCGATTTTAAAAGAACTCTACCCCCTGTCATTAATAGCGCGGTTTCCATTTGTATGGATTTTAAAAGAACTCTTCGAACAGTTCTTGCACACATTCCTGAGTAGTAGGGCAGGAAAATCGTACCCATCCTTCCAGTCACGCGTGATTTCCTAGTGGGCAACGAGACTTGCGCTCGCACGCAGTTTCCCCTGATCATGGCATTTGCTATCACTGTTCACAAATGCCAGAACCTAATGAAGGATCAGATAGTTACTGACCTCGCTACACGCGACTTCCAGGCCGGTATTAGTTATGTTGCTGTCTCACGAGTTACCTCGCTGCAAGGCCTACTCCTTGAGGCGCCTTTCGATCGTCAGAGCCTGTATAACCACACGCCCACGGAAGGTTTATATGCCTGCGTTTCATACGTGCTGCGTTTGTGGCTAACTATACGGCAGGGATGAAGACGCGCCTTGCTAACTAACAACACCGTCAGGCTCAACAGCTGACCGATCCGCCGTATCCACCACGCTACATTGACTAAACGATGTGTTACTATAAGCTAGGGAAAGGGGAGGTTTGACACCCGGTATATAGTTAGATTGGGCCTGTCAGGAAGCGTGAGAGGTAACAAACTCCCTTACTGCAGGTTTGGAGTGGTTTAACAGCTGGTTACCCGCCGCAAGAGAAAGGGGGGTTTTAGGGGGTCCTCCTAGGAGAGTTGAATTGTAGATATACGATATTTACCTTTCGGGCTGGATATTCAGCCGTTAAGTCTCTTGCCTTGGCAACTTAACGGGTGTTCGAAGTATTTTACTTTCACTATGCGATTTCTTGCCCCTGATGTAAATTAATAAAGCAGTTATGTGTTTTCTTCGTACGCGTCCCTATATGTTGATGTTAGTTGTTAATAACATAAGTGCATTTTGCCTGAAGATCCGCCAGCCAATACGGACGATATATTGCCAATATGGATAACCTTATATTATTGTGATGCGAATATATCGCGGAGGTCACATAAAGTGAGGTTATCATGTAGATGTAGAAAGATGGATGACGAGCTAAGACTACAGTTGAGGACGGGAGTAGTCTCCTTCCTCACGTGATGTTACATATAATGCCAGTCTTAAGCACCAGGCCCAAGATTGGTTCTTCACGTATCATATTGTATTGTCATAATATCACAACCTGCGTATTATATTGGTATAATGTCATAAAACGCATATTGTATTGTACGTATTGCAATATATTGTTTTATTGTCATATTATTAGCAACACTGCCTCTTGTCCTACATCATCACACACCTTCTGCGTCCAGGTGGTGGTGGCCGTCCTAAACCAGCAGAGATTCGGACTTCAACTAATTCTTCCCGCCACGGATGTCCCAGACCCACCGCCGGCCAGTCAGCAAAGTCTCTCGCATTCATATCAGCTCCATTCGCGACCAGCATCCGTGCCACCGCCCTCTGTCGTGCATCCACTGCCAGTTGCAGCGCCGTCTGCTCATTTTGGTCCTCCATTTTGACATCAGCACCACTCTGGAGCAGCAGCTTGACCAACGCCTCGTGCCCTTTCTCTGCCGCCCACAGCAGTGGAGTCCGCCCTTCGTATGTTGTCTCTGCGGGCTTGTAGCTCAGATCAGAGTATGTTGTATAACCAATAGTCGGGCAAACTTGAACGTTGGCATCGGCTCCTTTGTCTAACAGCTTTTGGGCTGTCTCGATCCGCCCGTGGTATGCCGCCCAGATCAACGCCGAGCTACCATGGTGTTTGACATGGTTTTCATACAGGTAATCGGAGAGTAAATTGTGCAGACGCGCATTCGTTCGCGCAAGTGCGCTGATGTCCCTCTCCAAGTCTAAGGTTTCAGCGATATAAGCTAATAATTCATTGGGCAGATCCAGAAGCAACATTTTAGACTGTTCAAAGGTGTCAACCTGGCAAAGGGGAGGCGTGCTTGGCTGCTTTATATATTGCGGAAACCCCGCGGTACAGAGCATGCACTGGCGACGAAGGTGATGGGGAGAGAAGTTGTGGATTTAAATCTGCGGCGGCTCAGTCGCCACCACCCCCACCTTAGCCAAGTGCAGTAATCAGCCAGCAATCGCGGCACAGAGGTAGTTTCCATTGGTAGAAGCATCCCCATCCTTCCCATTCCATACCGGGAATGGTGGGCTTATGGCTTGTGCTGCAGGTAGCGGGAACAGAATGCTGCCCTCAGAGCGGCTTAGGGCATGACGAGAATATGTTGCAAATCGCTCTTGGCCGCCGTTGATCGCAGTAGGACAGAACATTGCTCACCAGGTCCGATAATGCAAGCCACACACCATGCGTATAGCGGTGTACTGGCCTTCGCATCGTCCTGCTGATCACCTCGTAGATGCATTCCTTTGGAGAGCTACCTTCACATAAACTGCGCAAAATAATCTTGCGCAGATTGAAGTGACGGGAGATAGTCAGTCCCAAGCATGTAATTGGCGTGGATGTAGGTACCCATTGAACGGCTCACGTTGAGATACCAGCACGAGCTGGAGGAAAAACTAGATGCCAGGAAGAGGCAGTCAGGGACGCTGATTATGCCCGAGTTTGTCCGAGGGAGCTGAGCACTGCCGATCGTTTCCCGCGGTTTGGTGATCGACATTGATGAGGCTTAGGAGCTATTGATTGTTGGCAGCCAAAGCATCCCTTTTGGACGATGCCTGCATCGGCACTCACCCTATTCGAGTGATGGGTGGTGCATTATGCAGGAATCAGGCTGTGTACGCCCACACAACCCAACAAACTACGGACGCGGTTGCACATGCGGGCGTTTGTACACGTTGGTGCGTGACTCGTGAGCGTAGGACGCTGGCATTTCGCCATCCCTTCACCAGGCCAGGTGCTCCTGGCGCCCATGGAATTCACCGGTGCCATTTCTTGGGCAGCGGAGAATACACGCGACAACTTCGCACAAGCAAAGGAAACAGCACATGGTAATGTCTCTACGGTCTCCGTGATACGGGTGCAAAGACGCACACACACACACGCACAATTTATTACGCCGGGTGGCTTCCCGCTAATAGGGCACTATTACTATGTTACATGTCCATTTCCCAAGCTTTGTCTTGATCTCCTACAAAGCAAAGACACACAAACACAAAGAAAGAATTTGCGTTCCAGTCGAAGGTGTGTCTCCCCGCTTGTGCTCCACCCTTACACCCAACACACGCCAGCGCGTCGTCACCCGCCAACGCAACTTCGCGCATTGATGTTCGCCACAATCGCGGGCTCCTGCAATTTCACGCACATACGCAGGTAGGTACAGTAACGACCGCGACGAAGGTCGCCAATTCAATGTTAAATGCTTTTCCGCACGAACGATATTTATGGGTCCTGTGGCTTGTGACAGTGCGAAGATATCTGTATCATGACGTACTCTTACAAGGCGACACTACCGTTTCTGCCCCTCCAGTTTTGGCTGATGGAGGGTAATGCACTGCAAGTTGCTGCGCTCTGCCGAGCTGAGAGGGCACGTGTCCACATTGTTGGCACATGAATCTCCACTCAAGGATCGGCCAATGGTTAACTTAGCTGGTTGGCTCGCTTGCCTGGAAAATTGTTCCTCCACCCATTACCTAGAAAGCCATCAAGTACCAGCCGGACTGGTGACGGTGGAGGTGAGAGCGATAAAAACGAATTAAGCAACGCTAGAGACGGGCCGTCCCGCTTGAAATATAGAATTTACGTCCCATATCATCAATCTCTTGCCTTAAGATCTTGTGTGATGTGGGTGTTGAGCAGCTCGCAATGTTATGTGAGGTGGTACATAATCCTAACCCAATTAGAATGGAGATCACACAGGCAGCCACCGCACAGCCTCGCTAACCCCTCATCTACTTTCAACAGTCAAGATCAAAGATATTTAACAATAACTCAAGAGAACAGAAGCACGTGGGTTTACTGCCTGACCATGATGGAGGTAGTCGGCGTTGCGGGCAACGTTATTGCAGTCGTTGATATTTCCATTAAGATCGCATTGCTTTGTGTCCAGTACGCTGGGCAGCGCTCGCAATAATCCAGACCGCTTAGACTATTAGTCCTGACTACGCTCGCAACGTACGCACCAGCAAGTCAGTCACGGCAGCGGTTTCGACCAGGGCTCCTAATAGTGCAGACCATTTAGACTATTAGTCCAGACTGCAGATCAGGGCAGGGAATACGGACGCCCGGTGTGGACGCTAAGTACGCTAGGTTGTTGGCATGGTGTTACAAAACCAGGGTACCCATGATTGTTGTTGTGCCAACCATTTTGTTTTGGATATTTCTGATCAATTTACTGGTGCGATCCAGATCAACAAGGCTCGTTTCAAGGGACGCATCATCCTAGTCGTCGATCCATGAACGCCCGTCGTGAATGGATTATTGATCTTGGATTGCAGTCTGGACTAATAGTTCAAACGGTCTGCACTATTAGGAGCCCTGGTCTTCAATCGAAGCAGGCATGGCTTCAGTCTCGTAGGACTTTGCGGATAACGCAGAAGCTTAATACCTTCAGGCCTGAAGCCAGTTAATGTGAGCTCTGAGTGTCAACCAGCCTAATCTAAGTAGCGTTGATTGACTTGCCCATTCTCCAACGACGCCATCACCCGTCTGAGCGTATTGACGGTATCAGTACCGAAATCTGACACAACGACCTATCAGAGTAGGTGGTAAGTGGAAGATGACTAGGATGAGTGTTTTCTCTTGGAAAATATTTGTCATGGGCATCCAGATTCACAAAGGCCTAAATCGAGATTGGGAGACTTCTTGATCAAGCTCCGTCAAAAGCAGACTATCTCTGAACAACACTGCAAAAGAGAACCATACTCCATTATGAGAGAGCAGACTAGAGTCTAGTGATTAAGTCCACAAGTGCGTAGCACTCCGTAGGAGGCCATTCCAGAATATCCCTTAACGCCTTATACTACCAGCAGCCTGTTTCCGCTGCCATTTTGAAGACCTGCCTGTGTTCCTTATCCAATACAAAAGAGAAAGAGGGCGGACTGGGCCATGGTGATGAGTTGAGCTAGTAGACCCCTCAAGCATTGTCTGGTTTCCTACCCCATACAACATAGAACTTCTGGTAACCATGCATTCGCTGATCCGCGAGATGCTTCCTCACGTCAACTAGCGAGACCTTGGCGTTGTCAGTTTCTTCAGCATCGGGTG
>VYKG01000503.1:0-33207 GCA_011426275.1 Dactylonectria torresensis | reverse complement strand
TCTGTCACATCTATCAACTGTTGAGACTGAAGATAAAGTCTCAAAGGCTCGGATCTCTAGTAAACCGGTCTCAAAGACCCGGCTTCCTAACAAGCCGGTCTCGAAGACCCGGATCCCTTGGGATCCGATCTACCGAGAACCTTATCATAGCTATGAGGGCAACCTACAAATAGGTCTGCCGCGAGCCCTCAGTTAGATAGAAATCAAGAGCTTCTACTTACATCACAATGCACCCTTCCTATCTGATGCAACATTCTCCTTAACACTGGAAACGTGGATGCTAACAGATTAGACGTACACGGCCGGACGCCGATGTCAATGGCCGCCCGATACGGCCATGAGGTCGCCATCCGGCTGCTTAAATAACACCTTGGCCGCCTCCCCACCCACTATCCGCGTGCCCGTATTCACCTATATACTAAGAGGGAGCAAATAAGAGGCCAAGAAAGCAGAAGAATGCTACTTAGCTAACCTGTGTTAGATGTTGTTGTTATTGTTATTGATTAATTACCGTCGTGAAGACATCAAGATGTCTACAGAATCCCTCTAGGGGCAAGACGACGTGCTAGGCTGGAGTCTACAGCTAAAGAAACCAAGGTACAGGGTAGCTAGCTTCAGCAGAGCCGATAGCGTAGCTAAGACTGACCCGGGGCCGGGGCCACGGGCCCAGCGGGCCCATAGCTCGGACCCACAATCCGATATCACGTATAAGTCTAATTACATCCCTTTACGAGCCGAAATTGCAATCCTTCTTCCTCTTCTATCTAATAATTAAGCGGCCCTATTTGACCTATTATTTCGAACCCAATATCCGTCAGCGGATTTTCAGGGTGCAGCCCGACGGCTGTAATATCATCCGATTTTTAGGGGAACCAGGGAGAAACCGCATTCAAGGCTGTAATACAGCGTAGCGCGTCGCAGGCCCGGCCTCGCGAGCCGAGCCTTCTAATAACGCCAATGAATAAAAGAGATAAAGGAAAAGGGAAAAGAGTGAGTTAGGGTCTAGGGCTAAAGCGGCTATAACCGCAACTTCTAGGGGTTTTAAACAAAGGAGTGATAATAGGGGCAGATTTCTTAGAAGAAGTGTGCTACCTCTATTATTATAATAAACTTACTGAAATCTTATCCTATTACACAGCTGATCATCAGCTTTAAGAAAAGCCCTAACTTTATCTAATAGTAATAGTTAACCTTATAGTAATAGAAGGGATAGTCAGGTGATTTTCACTATCTGTATAAGCACTTGAACTAAGCGTTATTATAAGTAAATCTCTTATAGTATATAGCAAAGTCTCCGTAGCTAGAGCGGGCTGCTAAGAGATAGCAAAGAGTCTTCTAAGGAAGCAGCAATTCAGCAGGGCTAGCGGCGGCTGCCTCTAGCATATAGGGTTGATAGGAGTCTGGGGCGTGGTCTTGCCACTAGGCCTTGAAAGCGGTACGGGGGAGGGCTCTGGCCTTCCTTCGGTTGAAAGCGAGGGACGGGGCTGCGCTAGGTGGTTCTAGTAGCTCCATTCCTGCTTTAGCCAGCTTGTCAGCCTGCTCATTCCCGGGGATGCCTTTATAGCCAGGGCTCTATCGTATAGATATAGCCCCATAGGCTCATACGATCGAATAGAACTCTAGGAACTAAGCCTATGAGGATTCTAATAGCTAGCTTAGTAAGCTAGCTACTACTAATATATTATCTAGGCAGACGTAAATATGTGAGCCTGGCTGGGCCAGGTTAGTTGCGTGACGTAGGCCTACTAAGGCCCTAGCCACCTCTACGTCGAACACCTTAACGGGGCCTAGCCGGGCTAGTCCCTCGCTAATTGAGTGTTTATTATAGTAGATGACGTACCCGTAGCCCGCGGCCCCGTCTTGCGATCGGGATCCGTCTGAGTAAATGATAAGGTCTTCTATAGATAAGGTCTCAATCTAGGCAAGGAAGGCTGGAACAGCCCTAGCCTTCAGCTAGATGTATAATTCGGTAGATGTGTAATAGCATTAAAGGAGGTCTGGCCGAGGCGAGGGCGGGAGAAGTAGCGCAGTCCGTTATAGACAGGTCTTATAATTCGGCTTCTGGCCTGGCCTATAGGCTAGGACGATAGCCCTAGCTGTGAGGGGGTGCTTCGGATCTAGGGCTTAGAGGCGGGCTGCGTATTATAGGCATATAGCATTTAGTAGCTGCTTAACTAGTAGAATGCCGCTTTTATAGTAAAGAGCAGCTAATGGGGTTGTCTTTTAGATTAGAAGGATTATGTGAATACTAGTGTGTAAGACGCTCTTAAGGCGGTCGAGAAGGTGGTCGATCTTTATTAAGACCTGGGGTCCTCTTGCTTATAAAGACGGCGCTGTCTTACTTAAGTACTGTCAGATATGTCAGAGGCGAAAGTTGCCACCTATTGCTACCTATTGCTATAAGGCTTAGCAATCAGCTTCTAGCTGATTCTATACAGAAGAGAAAGAGTATATAAAGCTTGCTCTGAAACTTTAAAGCATAGGCAGTAAGGATAGAATATATAATTTTTAATACTCTAATATTTAATAATTAAGAGTCTTACTGCCTTAACCCATTTTAATATCTTTAATAGTCCTTCTATCTTATTTATAATACTATATAGAAAATCCTAGAAAGAAGGTCTTATAGCTACTCTTATAAAACCTAAGGATTTCTTAGACTGGGAGTATGAATTCCTTCTTTAGGTTAACCTTCTAGGTTTATAATAGTACTTTAAAAGGAAGGTTTTCCTTAAAGAAGAACCAGCCTTTTTAGATATTAGAAAACGCAAATACACTAAGATAATAGCAGTATAACGGACCATTCGATTAGAAATACCTAAGACTAAAAGGTCTAATTCAGATAATATATAGGAGATAACTAATAGAATATAGTCTTTATCTAACTTAATTAAATAAAGTCAGAAGAGCTTCTAATAGGACTTCTCTTTCTATTAGCTTTAAGAAAAGTTATTAGAAAGATAAAAGAAGTCTTTAAAAACCCTCTAAGACTGGATTATCCGAACTGTCTCTCTTAATTATATCTAGACCTATTATTAGCTATATAAGTCAATCTATAAATAGTATTATATTCTCTATACTTAGTGTAAGAGGTTAGAAGCAGATAAAACATAAGATACTTAAAATATATACTTAACCCTTATAAAAACACTTTTAAAGACTATAACTTAAGTACTTAAATGGTTAGAAGAGTGAGAAGAAGCCTTAGCTAAAGAATAGTAATAAAAAGTCCTTAAGACCCTCTTTTATAGCTCTTAAGCATATGACTTTTTTAATATCTCTTTATAACTTCTCCTTACTTAGATAGTAGCTTATAAAATTAGCTAATAAAACCTAATCTAAGATAAATCTCTTATCTATTAAGATTTAGTAAATGCTTTCTAAAATAAGCTTAAAAATGCAGAGGTCTTATAAGGCTTAGATTATATAGGAAAAATCTCCTAAGGTGCATTCTTTATAAGCTTTACTAGAGAGGACCCTTAGGATAATAAACTAGAGAATACTCGCATTATTAAAGGTCAGTACTATTCTCTAAAGAAGGAAGGGCAAAGGATAAAGTGCTAGAGGCTTCCTAAAGAATAGGATAAATGCTTAGCATACGGCCTACTCTATATTCTTAAGAAATGCTTCTATATTTTTCTAAATATAGCTTAGAGAGGGTTTAGGCCTTAAGAAAATTTTTAAATAAAGGTAAGAGAAGCCTTTAAAGAAGACCTAGACCTCTAAGTATAAGTAAAAGCTCTTACTTAAAAGAAGTCTAAGAACTTACTAAAACTAGCTATTAAAGAAACCTCTGACTAATAACTATATAGCTAGCTTATTACTAAAGTCAATACTGCATTTACTGCTTAAAGTAATAACTATCTTTTATAAAAATCTTAAATCCTAGACTTTAGAATAATAATCTTAATTATAAATAACCCTAATTAACTAATTAATCTCTAGCCAGCCCTTTTAAGTAACTTTATTTAATTAAGTAATTAAAAGTTACTAATTTTAAAATATAGAATAATAATAGTTAGGCTAATAAGAACTCAAGCCTTATTACTTAAAGATATAGCCTACTATTCCTAACTCCTTATAACTCTAGTCTTCTTATATTAGCTATAGAAGAAAGGACTCTATTAGGATAATAGACATAATCTAATGACCCTCTATCATTCCGATTAGACAATCGCCTGCCCGATCAAGGACCTATATAGTCAATACGTTATTAAATACTAACTAGCAGAGATGACCCCAGCAGTTTAAGCAGCCTATAGGTTCACCTCTTATACTAAGAAGGCTCCTTTAGCAAGAGAAGCCATTTACTAGCATAACTGCCTAGGGCATCCGGGACCGCAAGCTCTTAAACACCTCGTCTTAGTATCTTAGGGGGTGTGAATTCGAGGACTAATAATAGTTAAATATAATGCTTATAGCCTATTAAAGATCAAGAGATAAGTCAGACAGGCTTTAAGGCAATCTGACTATAGAGCTAGTAAATGTATTATTATTAATTTCTATAACTATAAAGAAAGAATAAATAGCTATATCTTATAGATATTACTTACCTATTAATTAATAGATTATATTTAGGATTATTACTTTATATTTTAGATAATAAAGGCTATAATTATAGTCTTTAAATCCTTCTTTAAATACTTAGAAGTTTAATATAATATTAAGGTTAAAGTTATTAAATATAATAATAAGATTATAAAGATTAAACTATAAGTTAGAAACTTTATATAAAATAGAGCTATTATTATTAAGCCTTTAGTATTATATAGCTAAGTATAAAACAGTAATGCTGAATGCTTAGAGAGTATAATAAAGGATAAGGAAAGAGCTATATAAATAAGCACTAGGTTCTTTTATTAGTTATAGCTAGAAATTAGCAGAATAGCAGTTTATTTATATAACTGAATGCTAAACTATAAATCAGGCTAAAAAACACTATATAATTAATTATATATTATAATAGCTAGAGCTAGAAGAATTCTATAACTAGTAAAACAGCCTAACTAAATATATCTAAGAGTATTTAGCTATAAGGCCTATACTATAACCCTTAAGGCATAATAAAAGTTTAATTATAAAATATAGCTTAAGCTAAAAGGATAGATTAGCTTTTTAATCAGATATAAATCCTTAAATATCTATAGGATCTAGGTCCTTATAATCAATTGAATAATAAGCACTTAAGATATTATTTTTAATAAAGATAAAGGCTAGAATAAAGACTAAGAAAACTTTAAGAATGACCTTTTAAAAGTAGACCTAGAAGAAATTATATAAATTGCATCCCTTTAATAAGATAAACTAATTAATTAGCTAAAGACTGAAGACTATATTAAAGTGGATTTTCCTAAAGAGGAAGATTTAAATGAACTTATAAGAGATCGTCTTATAGTAATAATTAATAAAATCTTATAAATAAAAAGGGCAGAATATAAAGACTTTCTTATGCTTCTAGATATACTGCTATCTGCCTTATTTATATAATTACCTTAAAATGTATTAGAATAAGGGAATAAAATGATTATATAGTAAGCAGCTTTTCTAATTAGAACTAAATCTCCTCTATAAATCTTAATAGAACGGAAGATCTATAAAGGAGTAAAGGTATATAGAAATGCACTACTTTTAGTATTAATAAAGCATTAAGATCTTATAAGATATTTATTAAAAAACCTCTTTTAGAAGGCTAAAGAAATCTATCTTTAAAATTATAAGGAAATGAGGTTATAGACTAAGATCTGAGCTAAGGACCCTTAAGTATCTAATTAATAGGTCCTAGGCTATATATAGGTATATATTTATAAAATAGATAAATATAATTACTTTTAGAAATATAAGGCCTAGCTAGTAATATAAGAAGACTAATAAGTAAAAGGGAAGCTATAAGATATATATATAGTTACTTTAGTTAGAAAGTCCTTTTAGACCTTAATAGCTATTATAGTAAAGTTTGATCTAAAAATAGTCTAATATAATATAGTTAATATATTTATATATACTCTAATTAATTAAGATATCTTTATATAGATACCTCCTGGCTATAAGAAGGCAAGAACTATCCTAAAGCTTAATAAAGCTCTATATAAATTGAGAGTCTTCCTCTTACTATAGTAAAAGGAGCTTTCTAAAACTCTTTTAGAGCTAGGCTATAAACCAGTTCTATATAAGCCTTACTGCTTTAGAAAAGAAGGAATCCTTTTCTTTATATATATTAATAATATTATTTTAGCCTATAGGAAAATATAAGAAAATAAAGCTAAAGACTTAATTAAATAACTCTAATTAAAATATAAACTAATAGGTAGTAACCCTATATAATAGTTCTTTAAAATAGAAATCATATAGAACTAACCTATAAAAAAGATCTAGCTATTCTAAGCAGCCTATATTAAGAAAATTATAAACCTAGCTAATAAAAGAATAGTTATAATACTAATAACTCAGTTAGAACTACGGCCTATAATAAAGCTAGTAACCCTAATAGAAATTTAATAATACTAACGCAAGATTGGATCAATCCTCTATATTATAATTAACACCTGACTTAATATAGCCTTTACTATCTTTAGATTGGCTAGATTCCTTACTAATCTAAGTTAAATATATTAAGAAGTAACTAATCGTATTATCCACTACCTTATATATATAAAGAACCTAGCCCTATCCTTTAGAGGGCCTGGCGGTCTTAGCATTATTAATAATGCCTCTTTTACTAATAATATAACTAATTAGAAGAGCTTATAAGCATATACTATTAAGCTATTTAACAGACTGATCGAATAGAGAGCTAATAAATAAGATATAGTCATAATATTAATAATAAAAGCAGAGCTCCTAGCCCTAGTATAAGCAGCTAAAGAATCTCTCTTTATAAGCCAACTACTTAAAGAGCTAACAGTTTAACTAAATAACTTAACTATCTAGATTAACTATAATAATACTTAGACCATTAACCTTATAATAGCTAAGATAGCTACTTTAAGGACTAAGTTATAGTATATTAATATTTATAATTACTAGCTCAAATAGGAGGTTTAAAGAGGGAAAATTTAAATTAAATATATTAAATTAATAGATATAGTTATAGATAGCCTAATAAAAGCACTTCTAACTAGAAAATAGAACCGCTTTTTATATTAACTTAGATTAGAAGATATTAGGAAGAGGCTCTAGAAGGATAAAGAAGGGCTTTAGACTTAATGAGAAGTCATTAAATCTGAGGGAGTGTGTTAGATATATTAGAAGCGAAAGTTGCTACTTATTGCCACCTATTGCCACGAAGCTTAGCAATCAGCTTCTAGCTGATTCTATACAAAAGAGAAAGAGTATATAAAGCTTGCTCTAAAACTTCAAGGCATAGGCGGCAAGGACAGAATACACAATTTTTTAACACTCTAATATTTGACAGGTACTAGGCCTTAGCCCTATAGAATAGAATAGGAAGGATATAAGCCTTAATAGTAAGATGGACCTTATTAGAAGGAGGGCTGCGGGCTGTATTAGTAAGGCCTCGCAGGAGGTTAGTAATAGCTCAGGCCTTAATTGCCTATTTTTCTATATATATCTTAAATAATAGCTTCTTATCTAGCTAGACGCTTAGCTAATAGAGGGCTTTCTCTAACACCTTAGTCTGATCTTTATATATAATCATTAGGCTATAGTCTTTTTATCTCTATAAGAAGTGTATTATCTTAGTCTTAGCTAAGTTAAAACTAACTTTATTATAAAGCCCTTAATAGTCTATCTTTTTAATATTAATATCCGCTTTATCTATTATCTTATAAAGCATATTCCTAATATAGAGAGAGGTAATATTATCTATATAGCTATAGTATATAATAATAACCGGATTGAACCTAAGGTAAGGGTTCAGCTTAATCCTAATCTTATAGACTGGCTCTATATTGTAAAGTCCTTATATATAAAATATATAACTAATAAGGAAATATCTCCTTTAGCTCTTATTAGATAAGACTATAAATAATATATTCAAAATCTCCTGATTTTTAGCTTTATAATGGTATATATTATGCCTCAGAGAGCCTATCTTCCTTATACTATAACCACAAAAGACATCTATAATAAGAACCTTCAATAAGGTTAGAGTTCAAGCATCAGACATACGTCTAACAGTCCTAAAACTCGGGACATGTCTTACCCGGTTTTACTATGACAAATTGTCCAAATCCCCTGTTAGATTGGACATGTGACTGGACAGCAATCTCTCTATAAAGCTGGGGCTTTTCTCTAGCCAGTCCAGAAGGATTATTATTATCAATACATGCATTTCTCAACCAATCACATCAAACTGACTATCTTTCTGATCGTCTTTTCCTGCTCTTTCTGAATCTTCAATCCCTTTTCTGATTGGTCAATTCCTTGACCCACAATCGCCGAGTTCCACCAATAACCTTCCACTCCTTCCACTCCTTCCACTGCTATAGCCTTTATATATATAAAGCAGGAAAAGGATTAGAGAGATAGGCAAGCCCTAAGGGAGGCCGCATTCTAGAGTAGAGAGAGGCATAACTATATTTTAGAAGTAGACTCAGGCTATACAGTCTGTTATAAAAGAGGCCACCTAGCGGACTAGCAGGTCCGGCCAGCCCTGCTAATAGAGGCGTAGTAAGAGCTAGTTCTAGAAGACTGCATTAAAGGCGCTTAGAATGTCTATTATTATAAGGGTTATAATAAGCCCTTAGGTAAGAGTAGCTTTAATATTATAGACTAAGGCAATAATAAAGTTAATAGTAGACCTCTTTATTAGAGCCTTGGCTTGGTTTTTATATAAGACCTTCTAGTTAATTACTATAAAAGTAAGACATCTTATAATTAATCTTTCCAGTCCCTTACTAAAGTAAGAAAGTAAGGAAATCAGTTTCTAAGTGCGTGAGGAAGACAGATCCCTCTTTCTAGGCTTTAGGATTATAATAACCTCTGCGCCTTTAAATGCCTTCAGGTAATGCCCTAAGTAGAGATATCTTTTATAAAGCTACTGGATATATTTATTAATAACTGGCTAATAGGCCTGGATAATTATTATAATTACATTATTTATACTAGAAGATGTATTTCCTATCTTTATTACTATATCTTCTGCTTCTTTAGCTAAGACTAGTATAAAGAAGGGAAGATTAGGAGCATTAAGCACTTAGAGAGTCTATAGGTCCTTAATATCATCCCCTGTATCTTATCTCTTAAGCGTAGCTTTATAAAGGGCGTTTGCTTTTTCCTCTTATATTTTAAAGACTTTATCTCTAACTTAAAAAGGCGGGGGCTAGAAGGCGCTTTAAGTACGGACCTATTTAGTAATATAAAAGATATTAGCATTCATTATAGTATTATTAATAATATTCTTCTAGAAATTAGCTTTTACTTTCTTAATAATCTTATAGAAGTCCTTCTTAGTAAGTATTATAAGCCCTAGGTCCTCTTTGGGGTTCTATCTCTTAGCTATTTAGTATTATATATAGGACTTAGCGCAGTCTTTAGTCCACTATAGCGCAGAGCGCCCGTTCTACTAAGGGCTTCGGCTAATAACCCTAATTATATCTTATAAGAGCTCGAGCAGCTAGGCTGCTGCGAGGTCTAGTTCCTCTACTATTATTATAGCTATGGGCAGGAAGTCCTGCCCTAGCGAGATAGTATTGGCAAGCCGGGCTAGGTCGTTAGAGTCCTCGATCTGGACCCAGATCCGGCTAGCTTATAAGGGCATTAGTTAAATAAGAAGGGAGGTACTAAGTATAGAATGGTCTAAGCTAGTTATAAAGTAGTCTTCTACTCTAGCCTATATAGTAAGAATATTTAAGATTATAAGATTAAGAGTATTCTTATATTTATTAGTCAGTTAGTTTAGCTAATTAAGGATAGTAAGATCGTTACTTTTAATCCAGGCTGTGATCTAGGCCTCTTAGTTCTAATAGGGCCTTGCTTACTAAAGTGTATATAAAGCATTAAAGTCTCTAGTAATAAGGGTCTGGCTAGGGACTGGCTAGCTATTAAGGAAATCGAGAGTCTTTAGTATGCCTAGCTAGCAATAGATATTAAAGAAAGAGATGCTCTGAGCTTATATTAAAAGGATATCTTAAGAAAGCATAGGCTTAAGCTAATTAGTATTTAGCTTACTATAGAGGGATATATAAGTTATAACTCTTAAGTATATATTAATTCTCTTTTAGTTTAATATAGGAAAGAAGGTTTAGTATATAATATAGTTCTTTATTATATAATAATTATTCTATATATTAGTCTAAAGCTCTTAGATTATTATTATATTATAACTACTTCTATTAGTAAGGGCTAGTATATAGTTATATAATACTAAGTCCTTATTAATATTAGCTTAGAAGATATATAATAGTCTTTTATCTATAGCTTATTATAAAGGTCGTTTTATTATTTAAAAGTCTTAAAAGCTTATTATCTATACTTATTTAAGGAGGGTGGGGGCGTTCTTTCTATAGGTCATTAAGTCAGGGCCTTATAAGGCGACGAGAGCCAGGCCCCGGCCTCGGGGGCCGGAGATGACCTGGCTGTGGCTATGGCTAGCTCTAGGTAGAGCTAATAGAACAGCCTCTTGCTAATTTCCTAGATCCCTCTCTTTTCTAGCTAAGTTAGTTACTTTAGGATACTATTTTATTATTAAAGTCAGGCAGAGCATTTTAAATCATTAGAAGTATAAAGGCCTTAGTAATTAAAGCATTAGGTCTTATATTTATATAGCATTCCCTTATAAGAGGTCCTTCTATAGCTAATATAATAAGTAGTGCGATTATAACTATATTATAAGTAATAGTCCTAGCAGAGGTTATACTAGCTGGGTCTAGCGGTCTTCTGAATTAGTCTTACTAGCTGGCTTATTCTAAAGAGATAGAAGGCATACTTTAGCTACTTAAGGAAGGAAATGAATAATATCTTTATTAATTAACTAAGGTTATTATAATAGGACGGGCAGTAGCTAATAGCCCGCAGGCCTATCTAAGCCTTTACTTTATCTTTAAGAGCAGCTTTATAATTTACAGTCTTTCCTAGTAGGTCTATTAAAGACTGAAGGCATTCTAAGACTATATAAATAATCTATTTTATTATAAGCTTAATAGCCTTAGTACTTAAAGCTAGAGTCTAGTAAGCTTCTTTATTAATAATCTTATTATAAATATTAAAGTTTACTAAGTAAATAGCCTAATTAGTCTTAGTCCTAAATGCTTATAAAATAGTATTAAGCTTAATACTTAGCTTATTTATTAAATAAGTTTATATAGTAAAAAGTTACTTTTCTTAAGTAAGGGATTTCTTATATAATTATATAAAGACTTTAGTATTATTATAAGTAATAGTAAGGTTTCCTTATTACTATTATTCCTAGGGTTGCTAAGCTTTGTGAAGCTTAAGGGGTTATTATTAGGAGTTAAGGCTATTCCCCTAGGCTCAGGCTGCTTAGAATTCGTCATACTATATAGTAAGGCGCACTAAGAGGTTAGCTATAACTATAGAAGCGTATAATCAAAGGAGTAATAGAGCTACTAGCAGTTATAGCTAAGGTTATGATTATAGTTAGCTATTACTAGTTAGAGTACTTACATAATAATTAAAGAAGCTTTATAATATCTCTTAAGTAAAGCAGAATATGCATTCTATTAAGAACTACTTTACTATCTTATTAAAGGCTATATAGAAGGTCTAGAAGACCTTCATTTTTTTATTTAGAACAGCCTGGCTTTTAGCTACGACTCTAGCTATAGCTATAGAGAGGTTAATAGCAATAGCAGGCTCTAAGACCTTACTATATTTAAAGACATCGCTACTAGGGGGGCTTTGAGGGCCGGGCTATAGGCTGACCTAAGGGGCGGGCTGAGGGCTAGGTTAGGCTAGAAGGTCTGCGAGAAGGTCTGCAAGAGGGTCTTCTAAGAAGGCTACTAGTTTAAAGGTATTCTATATACTGATTTTAATATACGTCTCTTCTCCTAAGAGAACTAGACCTAGCGCAGGCATTAGAGTGCTGATAGCCTCTCCTTAGATCAGACCCTCGGAGATATTATATTCACTACTCTGAATGAGCATAGCCCTTGCGATCTAAGGGAGGTGCAGAGGGGTTCGAAGCCCCAGATCAAAGGGGATGGGGGCGATTAGCACAGAGGCCATTGCAAAGGTTGGTGGATCGGGTGGGTATTAACAGATTGAGTGTGTGGGCGGCCAAATCCTTAATATTAGTAGCTAAGGAAGTTAGATGTAGGAGGGAAGTGACCTGTGTTAGATGGTGGCTACTCTAGGATATATTTTGATCAGACATACAGACGTGGCCAACAAACAGATTAAGGTTCCTCCAAAGCGAGGCGTGAAGGACAAGGACGAATATGAAACGTATAACCACTTCTGGCCTTTCCTAAAGTACCTGGGGTCTAGCAAAGCCTGTGCTCTTGAACCCTTAGCTTTCTTAAAAAGCTGAGTTATGACCAAGATGGATGGGAATGCCATGCGACTTGTTGATTTGACGTGTTCGCAATGTTCCCATCCAAACCTAACCGGCCGGGCTGATTATCCCACCGACCTGCTTATGCGTGGTTTTTAGGGCATCCTGCAAGGGCCGTTAGGGCTATGCGCCAGGGCGGGATCCATACTCAGGGTGATTCCGAAATAATAAGAGGCAAACCATAATGCCAAGGAACCTTATTCTTGGCTTAACGACTCTGAGTGGACGTCCATTATGACCGCCAGGCATTCTAGCTGAGCTTTCTAATTGTCCGTATTACCCGAAACGTTACTCGAGAAATTGCATACCCTTTTTGCTGATCGCCTTGGCTGAGGAGTGCGGCTATTAATAGCCGCGGGGGATTATTGATCGACGGCGCCAAAACCTTTGAAGAAGGAGCTACGAGTACAGGGCAGCGGCTAAATCCTCCTTTTTAATGGGTATTCATAAACTCAGTTGATGGAAATTGCTGCAGGGGTGTCCACATGTTTCCTTCGTGCTGAATTCCCTCCAATGAGGAGTTGGCATGTCTCAATAAGGTCGGTCGGCTAAGCAACTTAAACGCAAATAGAGATACGCTCCCGCTCCCGCTCCTTCACTCCGCCACCCCCGTCACAGGGATGAGACACGGCCCCCACCACGCACTTATTTCCTATTCCGTTCCTTCAGCCGCAGCTGCTACGCAGGATCTGCACGCATAGCCGTCAACATAATCTGAGGATCGAGCCTAGAATATCTTTATTTGCAGGGCGAGAGAGATTCGGGCTTACTCGTGCGAGTAACTATACGGCGGAATGGTGGTCCGTAGAATCACGATTGCTTACGCCTTGGCAAGCTGAGGCGGGTCATCTATCTTGTTGCCACTGGCTGTTCTCGTGAACTCGCGGTCAGAGTGTTGACGGAAATAGGACAACTCCATCTTGCGATGCCTTAGAGAGCGCTCGCAGCGGCATCATGGCTCGGGAATGATTTGGTGAGAGTCCTCGGCGACCCAACCGACTTCAACTATAAATAATGGCCATGCTCCCCGTCAACAGATCCAGCTTCTCATCACCAGCAAGCACTCGCAACAGCAACAGCAATAATCCAAACAACACCTCTACATTGTCACTCAGCCCTCAACAACTGTTTGAGACCCATTTCTCCTATCTCTTTAGATAAAACAACTCTAAGCAAACAGGATGAAGCTCCTCCTTGCCTTCCTCATCTCGTCCCTGGTGGCCCTCGTTTCGGCCGTCGCTATCGACACTGACTTAGCTAACGCTAAGAGAGAGTTGGATGAAATCACCACTCGCGATAACGCCGAGGTCTTTGCTATCACCGAGGACAATAAGCTTGTGGTCACCGTGGATGGCTCCGTCGAGGGCACCTTGGTCCTGACCGAGGACCAGGATGGTGAGGAATGCCCCTTTGTTTTAGCACTCTCTTACACTTTCTACGATCCCCATGTAATCTACTGTCGGATATACCTAATGAAACGAGACTAACGAGGCCGGAAAATTAACAGTCAAGATTTTCGATGCCGATGGCAACGAGATTAGCCTTGACGAATTCCTTGACGACGACGACGAGAACAATGAGAAGCGATGGTTGCCCATCGCTGTCCGTGTCCTTCGCATGCTTGCCCCCGTCATCAAGCGATGGGGTTCGCGCGCCTTGAAATTCTTCAGGTGCGTCGGTTTAGACGCTAGACTGATCGGCTGCGCCCAGCAGGTAAGCCTTCCCTTCACCAACCTCCAGTAAATGTTCCGCTGACTGACCGATTTCTGCTTGATAGTTCTCGAACTGCCTTTCGACAGGCAGACCTCCTTGGCAGTGTGTGGGTGGCATCACCTGCCTCGGCAAGGTGGGCAAGGCCTGTGCCAAAAAATAGACAGCCAGCCTTAGGCAGCCAGTCCTAGAAGTATGTCGACGTTTATCTTTCTTTTGCGATAAGGTTGAGGACTTTGAGGAGATTGGAGTGCTTGACACGGAACCCGTGAGACATCAAACGGATAGACTCCCCCACCCCCCTAAGTAGCATACTACTAGGTTAGAACCTTGGCGATTAATATAGTCACTGCCTTCCCTAACCCTTTGAATTACTCGCACTGTTGTGGCTCTGCTATCTCATAAACCTCCTCACCTCGACCCCCCCGCGGGACCCCAGTTCGCAAACAGCCTCCCCTCCCGCATCCGCCGGTCGCAACAACATCATCTGAATTAAAGACTCTCACCTAGGTGAGAACAAGCCTCCCGTAGTACGGCTCCACGGTTGATAGATGGCTGGTTGACGGCAAGCGTGCGCGGTCAGAATGCTCCAATCTATGACGCCGTCAAGTGCTTACCAGTGATTTAACTAACCAACGATGAATGACTTGAGTCTACGTAAACCTGAGCGTCAGGCAGTCGCCCTATCGCTACTTCTGTTTTGGAAAGGACTCTCTGATCCTCGATGAGGTGCAGGTTTACTCCGCGCCCCTGCCTACCTGTTAGGCCAAATCCGACCAACGGCAGCATCCGACAAACGGCAGCAAATGGTTTTTGTCGGAGCTGACCACGTCAACTTCAATCAAAGGGAGTATCATTTCTGGCCAAGGTGCAAGCCTACGACAGGCGTCACGCTCAGAGGGTCAGACACGGTCCATCCACTCAGTGTGACGCTTATAGAAGATTGAATAGCTGAGAACGGAATCCGCGACAATAGTGTCTCTACGTCAACCCTTTGGCAGGATAGGAGTCAAAGCCACATCTACGCCACCATCGCTCAGACCAGCCTTGTGGGGCGTTAAGCTGACATAAGGACATTGAAGAAACCGCAAATTAAGATTAGGGCCTGAAGCCACTAGGTCATTGAGTGAAACGATTTGAGGCTGTTCTTTCCGGGCAGTTTGACGTTCAATCGAAGATCGAACGGTATTTCACCAATCACGCTATCTTACTAGACTGCGATTCTGGCCTTGCTGTAAGATTCATTAGCCAAGCGAACTAATCAACTTTCCGTTGCTAGAACGGCGCTCTAAATAGTCCTTCAGTCGTTATAACGCGTGAAATAACAGCTGTCGAAACCTCCCAGCCACCACCAGCTGGAAAGCTTCGTCTACTGTCACCTCCTCACCATAATGAGTTTTAAATGCTGCTAAGATGGCAGATGGTCTTAGTATTATATCTGGTGTTGTAATACTAGTGACCTTTGCTTTTTAATCTAGTACTATCTTCTATAACTATCTGCAACTTCTAAAGCTAGGACAAGAAAGCCTGCGCATTCAAAAATAAGCTAGCTAATTTAAGGGGAGTGTTGCAGTTACTTGCTGAAACTACTACTAATAATCCTAATATTAACCTCAAAGCTCTTAAGCTCCCTTTATACTGCTGCAGTAAGACTTGCAAGGAGTATAGAGACCTTATTACTTAATTTTACTAAGCATTTTAAGCTATTATATCTAAGCTTGTGGGATTAGATCAGCTTGTAAAATAACTGACTTTAATTGTTACGGCTTGGTTCACCGAAAAGCGATAGGGGCCCTATGGTGCAGTAATGTGCCCGGATGATCGCCACCACAGCGATTATTGACCAATCTTTTGCCCCCTGGTACAGCGGTCTAGCACAACCGTTACATTAATACTTTCGGGATATAAATAAGATAGTTTGCCTTGAGGTTTTGAAGGAGGAAATGGAACACAATCGAATCAGTGTAAAGTAGGTCCGTAAATTGGTTCATCAAACCAAACTCAACGCCTTCCTACCGCCCACCGCCCACCGCCCGCCCCGCAACCCCTCACCTTTTGCTATTAGGTAGATGTACATCTGTATTGTCCTTTACTGCAAAGCCAATCAAGTCCGAAAGCTTTCGCAACAGCGATCGGACCATATGTGGCTGCCATCAATGCTCAAATACTACTGGCAAAATGGCGTCGATAAAGACGGCCTGGCCTTTTTGAAGAGAGTTGGATTTGCCCATTCACACGAGTAAGCGAAAAACGCCCTCAAAATTCACAGAGACGTAACTCTAATGTCTTGAATTAACCCTAGGGAGCTGCAATATGACACATATAGCGATGCTGCTGCTCCTTATGGCAAAACAATCTTGGCATTCTTGCTAGTTGAGGGCTGGCAAATTCGGTGCCTGCTGATCTTGATTGGCGCGGGCCTTTTAGGTAGTATATGCATCATTGCTATCGCCGCAGCTTTGACCCAGAGCATTGAGATTGCGTTGACCGCGGGAAGCTACGCATGTGGGCTCGCTGGAGCTTTGATCGCAGTCTTCACTTTTCTCAGCGCCGTGCTGTGAGCCCGATGCTGGCGGGTTTCTGGGTAGTGGAGGAGCATTCGGGGTGGCTCGATGCTCTCGCTTACACCTATCGCGGAACCCTAGCAACTCATATGCACAATTCATAACTCAAGATACAGACATTATAGCATCAAAGATCGTTTCATAGTCACTGAATTATTTGATATAACTGGAGTACTTTATATCCCATACTTGTCCTCAAACATCTTCTGCGCTGCCACCCTCTGCTGAGTATCTTCCAAGTCTTGTACCGCGCGCAGTCACAAACAATGCGTGCCTCTGATGTGAGGGGCTTAACAATGCCAGAAACGGCTGGGTGCGGGCCTGCAGCAAGGCCACAAATGAAACGGCAAACTAGCGCCAGGTGATGACAACTTTCCCCAAAACTGGAGGGGAAGAAAGGTTAGTGCCACTTACAAGAATACGTAATCACATGTTCATATTCGCCCTGGGATAAGCCACAAGAGCCTAATGTGGTCTGTGTGGAAAGTCCTCTAACATTCAATAGCTGCGACACATTCCTCAGTAACCGCTGGATAGAGAATGAAGGTCGAGGCCTTGTAAAAGGTTTAAAGGGGCCAAACATAGCAGATGTTGGCCCCTTGTAAGTCCAAAAACAACATCTTGCATCGTGAGGCTGAGAGACAGCCACAATAGGCGCGCTGCAGTGTTTCGGGGCGTTTAGGGTAGCATCTAGCGCCACTCGCGTAATCAAGGATCTAGTGCATCAGACCAAGCTCTGTCTCTGGCTCCACGAGAAGCGACCTGTCATATGCTAGCGCGGTGATCAAACCTACATATACTCTACCGACGTCATGGTTCGGTTCTCATTTAGACAGCCAACCGTTAAGGGGATTGAGGGTCAACAAATCCAGAGATTCTTGAGATCAGAGTCGCATACCACCTCGTTCGGATCAAAACGACCCATCAAAGCTTCGTTTTTGTCACCTTAAGTGGGAGGCTGGACCGGCGAGCCCAACCACAATGCTAGCAAAGTACAGGGGGGAAGATATACTAAAACATTTCCCTTACGGACGCCCCACTTAGCGGAGCTGTCGAAGGGGATCGGCAGATCAGAGGGAACGGACCCTCCGCTCATATGAGGCAGCATGCAAAAGCGCAGCGTAATTATGGTGTCGTCCTGGGAGTAAGCGTAACCGTAATCTCGTGGCGGAAGGCACACCTAGGCTCTCCAGCTCTCACTAAGACAAGCGGTGTGGTCCGTGAGACTCATGGGGAGGTTGGGACCCCAACAAGCTCGAGGCCTTAGCACCCGATCGCATCCATGATTTCTTGGACGGGTAACGGGCATCGATCCCCTTTGGCCGTTTTGGTGACCAACGTGTATTTGCACTACCAAGGTATATTTCGAGACGTGCTTGATAATGGGAGGAGCTGATTGCGTGTGAGAAACACGGAAGTCCGCACTTCAAATGCCTACCAAGTGCGGATAGAGGAATGCCAGCCAAAGAATGAATCTATCCAAACCTCATCTTGGACACCATCTCAACTTCAGTTCGACGTTTCTGGATTTTTGGGTCTAGTACAGCCCTCTAATTCCGTCAAGATCCTCCATCACTATTGCATCATACGGCACTTAAGATGCAGCTTCTGAATCTTGGTTATTTCACGCAAAATATAACGGTTTGATCTCCTCCCTTACCCTTCACTCATCTACCCTGTCCCGATTCGGCTCGACAGAGAATTTATACATAGCACTAAGCCTCCCCGTGAAATAGACGGGCGCCACGAGAGCCACAACTACCAGGGTATCGTGCCATCGTAACATCCGTGAGCACAAGCTATCGAGGAGACCAGTAAGCTCCTGGCCGGGCCAAATCTGCTTCCAGTTTTGGGTGTGTATTTTGACCGAAAGGGAAAAGCTGCTTATTTGTCGCATCATTTCTACGAGTGTGAGTGTGTAATTACGACGTAAGCCTCATGGTCATCCCAAAGAAGCTCTGTTCATCTCTGCTGTTAAACCGGCCTCCATCGCCATCCTGCTAATGTGCAAGCAAAGAGTGCATTCAAATGATACTAAAATCGCCCAAAAAGGAAAAGCGGGTGTACCTACGTTGTCCACTGCCGCCACTGTCTTATTTTTCAAGCATGGGTTGGGTGCACGGAACTTTCCATATGCGCAATTCATTCAGCAAGCTGTCACTCATACGGCTTAACGGCACTTTCCGAAGCAAGCGCCTACCATGGAAATTAGCTGAACATTGAGGATTGGTTCAGCATCTTGCCTTAGATGTTGACAACTCATTCCCAATCACTGGGCTGCCTGGGACAAGGATTGTCACTGCAACCGGCTCTATGTAGTAAAAATACACGCTTTATCCGGCTTCTCTGGGAAACCCCACTTGCCTAAGTTAATGTTTGAGTCGCTCAATTCTAAAGGGCAAAGCTCTGCTGTTATAAACGTTATTTTTTGTTGACAAAACGACATATATGTACATCCCGATTGAGGGCAGATTGTGTCAATATAATGCTAAGGTACTCTTTGCCATAAAAATCGGGCTGTTCCGTTGTCTAGATCCCAAGAGAGAATCAGTGTTACAAAGTCTGGACCTGCTGTTGATAGATGGGATCACGTAATGGTCGAGAAGACGGCTGTCTCCGTGAGCAGCCTTTTCATCACATGCAAGTCGATTGGTCGGGAAGGTTGGTTTGCGACCTTTGTGCGCGTTACCAAGGCCCTCCCATGACTAGCTTCAAGCCATCCCGTTGCACCTTCATCACATCTCATCTCCTGCTCAGGATCAGCGGGCAGGGCTGGAGATGGCGGAAACCTTATCTGACCAACTTCTTCACTGGTGAGACCGCCCGCAGCTCCACAAACACCATCTCTAGTCCTCGTATCAACCCGTAATGTGCAAGGCCACGGGGGCCGCAGCGGCATCAGCCTGCATGTCGTTCAACCCTCGGACCCAGCGCCACAACTGGGTTTGTGGAGGCTGTTGGCCGCCAAGAAGAGAGGGAGACCAATCGGCATAAATCTCTTCAGCGGAGTGCAACACGAGGTCGTTACTGGGCGCAAGACCAAGTTCGAGAGTTTCTACGTCAATCAGGAAGAAGGACAACCGTGCCGCTTCTATGGAAGAGTGGTTGTCGATACGGCTACCCAGCCTCAAGGCGTTGCGGGGGGTAGAGTTATCGTAGAGTTCATGAATGAAGCGGGAGGTGAGATCCGGGCGAGGTCGCACGCGACCGTAGAAAATTTCAAGTGACCACTTCCTTAGCCGGTAAATACCTACAACCTCGACGATGTTCAAAACTTCGTCTAAGGTGATCGTATTCCAGCTGTAGGCATCGGGACTCGCTTCGGATGGAGACGTTATGTCTTGAGGAGTGTATACATGGGGATAAAAGGTTGACAAGGATCGAATAGATGTCTTCAGACGAGATATCTCTAACTAGATGATGCAAAAGGTATTAGCAATCCAAGGCCTTGAGAACTAAATACAACCAAAGCACGGAAATTAACTGATCTCAAATGACCCTGGCTTACCTCGGGATGCGCAGGTACGACATGTAGCGATGTCGCAATTACCTCTACCTCAGCAACAAGCTCGGCCAGAGAGTTTGGCATATCAGGGGGTGGTAGCCAGAAGAATTAAGGGACATGGGTTTAATCCGCGCATATATAAGGCACATTTTGAGAGGGAGTCCGTCTCAGACTGCGCCGGGTGATGACAATTAGCCTTGTTATTACTGATAATAGGGGGCCTCTTAGCAAGGGAACGAATACTAAAGGTTGAGGTTAGTGGCATATTGAATGTGATGGAAGGGGATATTGAGTTAGTGGGAGGCCTGACTGTTGGCCACCTCTTCGTTTAGGGGATGGGTCAAGGAAAAGGATTTAGAGTTTCTGACCACAGTGAAGCCTCTACAGATTCCAAGACAACCACTGGTTCAAGCACCTACAGTGGCGACATAATTGAGAGCATCCGAGATGCGTTCCAACTGCGCGTGGAAGCTGCTGAGGTTGTGACGGCTTTGTGCACCAAACGAGAAACGGCCAAGCGCAAGCATATAGAGCAGAGAACACAGGCCGACGCTCTTATAAAGGAGGAATCACCTGGACCTGCTCAGTTCCCACTTCAGATGAAGAAGACGCAGTGTCCCCGTTGCATCGATAATGAGGGCATGTCACGGGGGGAGAGGAGGTTCTCTTATTGCAGGCTTGCTGTGATGAATGACTACTTTGAGCGTGAGGATCTCAGCGCGAGGGAGGAAAAGTCGCGCATTCGCCAGGTTACTTGTGAGCACCTGAAATGTAAGCTAGAGGGACTACAGCTAGAGCATATGGATCACTTCCGGAGTCATGTGCAGTCCGCTGCGTCTGGCCTCGGCCAGGGCGTCGGAGAGCATATCCCTTGGAGTGCGGTAAGGCTCCAGTTCATGCTCTGCCCCACATGCTCCTAGCTGGTTATCATTGACAGCAGAAGAACATGTGGCGATAGCAGTATTATGAGCCGTTTGATGTAGATCTTGGTAGTGTCTCAAGTTTGGGAGACTTCTGCTACCACCTAGTTTCGGTGTTCGCTAAGGTACCTCTCATATTGCCCTCTTTAACTGGCTAGACCACACCCTTGCCGCATCCCTGGTGGAGCCTTACCGCGCTCCAAGGGATATGTCATGTATCTGAGGTAACCACAGCCTAGGGTGAGGCTGTAGGAGGCCAGGCCTGCTTGCAGTAGTATGGAGAGCAGGAGCCGTCACAATGAGCGGTCATCCTGCTCATCGAGAAAAGTAGGAAAGAGATTTGCCATTGCATGCGATGACCCAGATGGAGCGGGAAGGGGGAATGATTCCCAAGGGTTACATTGTTGGGTCTACAAATCCAACCCCCCTGTCTCCTGCCTGAGATCGCGTAATCAGGTATCATAGCGCATCAAACCAAGCTCTGTGGCCCCGCGAGAAGCGACTTGTCATATGCTAGCGTGGTGATCAAACCTGCATGCACTCTACCGACGCCATGGTTCGGTTCTCATCCGGACAGCCAACCGAGGGGATCGAGGGTCAACAAATCCAAAAAGTCAAGCTCCAGGTGGAGGGGGCAACCCTCCGGCGATGACACTAATTTAGGGCTATTGATGTGGTTCTCATCAAACAGTTCGTTGTACTCCTCCCAAACCTCATCTTCCGTGGCGGAGTCATCGCTGTTAGGAATAACGGCGGTAGCCTCGGAGAAAGAAGGAACTCTAAAGCAGCTCGGGCTTGAGGCGCAAGTGGTTCCAACTGAATCCTTGCGGGGAGAAGTACTGAATTCATTCTCCAGACCTCTCAGCCCCAACAAAACATTAGTTCCATTACTGGGTAATTATTGGAGGAGAGATGCATTGAGGACCGGTGAGGACATGCCCCTCTGGGAGATCTAGTTGATAGTTGTTCGGCTCGCCTCGTTGGGGACTGGAAGGATCGCGGGGATTCTGAAAGTGCCCTAACTCAACATCCCCTACTCCGAGGCACTAAAAGCTTTTATATCAAGTCTCAAAAGCATCCCTAGACCGATCAACTTCTAAGTGACGAGAAGAGAGTGTGCACCTACCTGCCAACGATGAACCCAGGGACTGCCTATAGAGCAGAATGTTTTAGTCTCAGATCGCCGCCAATAGGTAACAGTAAATATAACAATAAGGACAAAGAATACCAAGACGGTCAAAAAGGTAATTTCAAGGAGTCGCATACTAATTGAAGTAGTCATCGCTCTACTCATCTATAAGGTTTATAATAACTTAAATGTAAGGGAATAAGGACTAAGTCTTAAATAATTATAAATAGAGTATAACCCAAGTGGGGTGGTGGCATATAGAGCTACCACCAAAACAACGAGAAGGCTCCGACCTAGGACTCCCCTGAGTCGAGGTGGCCCAGTAGTGCCAATCATTTGCATGAAGCGGGCCCGCCATCAACAATCCCGCTATTCTGCTCAGACTTCGCTAAGTTTGAACTCCTTGCGCTCAAGCGAGGACGATAGAGCTTTTGATGTAGACCATCACCGTCTTTGATGTTTCCAAGTTAGTGTGGCGAGGGACAGCAGCTTAAGCAAAATGTCTTTTGAGTCTAAAGTAAGCTGCGCCTACGTATCAATTCCTGTCAATTCCGGTATGCATCCGTATTAAGTCTATATTATTTTCTCTGCTAAGTCTAGTTTATGAGGTTTACTCTATTAGAAGTGTACTTTCAAGCAGTTCATAAGGCAAGTAGGTAATAGGAAGAAGTGGACTAGGTATACTAATAAGATTTCAGTTGAAAGGGAGTGGAATGCTGGTAGACTGTCTCCAAGACGCGCAGCGATTCGTCCTCACCAACATATCAACAATAGAGTCCACACCTCTTCAGATCTACTCCTCAGTTCTTGCCTTTACGCCAAAGAATAGTGCTGTGCGGGCCGCTTTTTCCAAGATGATCAGATTCCGAAGTGGATATCTCATGCAGCAGAACCAGAAGACAACTGGGACCAATGCCAAAAGATCCTGGAATGCCATACGGACTTGGTAACGTCAGTCGCCTTCTCGCACGACTCGACCCTTGTGCCTCCACCTCTTATGATGAGACCATCCGGCTCTGGCTCATCGACGATGGCACCTGCATTCACGAGGTTGGGGAGATATTAAACGAAACTGAGGATCGTGCTCAACTGTGTTAAGGAATGTCTTGGTCGTGAATTGCAAAACCGCCTTGACCTGGTAACCTCCAGAGCCTCACTACTACTCTTCCACCTTGACGCCTTGCCCTTTTCCGGAGTGTGAGCGTTACTGTGCAGCAGTTGTAACAATCTCTCCCTTGCATCCATGTAACCTTCATGTGCTTCAACGCCTCGTTTCATACTTTCATGTTCACATGCCAAGTTCAAGTCGGCAGACAAATTACTAAGACGGGTTCTCCTGAATATCCCGGATGTAGCGCTTGGCTTTATGAATAATAGTTTAAAATAACCCCTTAAATATAAGTATATAAAATCTCAGAAAAAAAGAAACTATTACTATACTAAAGTAAAATATAAAGGTAATATTTTATTAAGTTTTAATAAAAACGGATAGTTTTTACAAGGGGGTTGAAAACACCGTTTTATATAGGATTTGGAGGTGCGACATTCGCTTATCATGCACGTTACAATTCAATAGATATACTTTTTATTTATATAATTTTCGTTAGACCAGATCCCTGCTACTAGCGCAAGTATGCCCTTATGGCACTTAACGGGATAGTCCTACGACAGTCAAAGGGATAGGGCCGCGATTTCCAACGGTATACGGAGTACATAGACGACTGACGCTTGCAAATAGAAGACGGCCATAGAAAGTCTGCTCCGAAATCATCAAGATGTATCGTCAGAGGCAAGCATTTACGGAACAACTTTAAAAGCAGATGACGACACGTGCACACAGACATGACGAAATGACCGTTTATGACGTTATCTAACCTACAAAATGTTACCATTCATCTTCCCCGCTCTGATCAGCTGGTATCGATCACCTTAGCGTACCCACATCACCACCTTCCCGCTGAACTTGACAAATGAGGGGCAGCTATTTGAGTATTCTTTTGACTTTTAGAGGGGCAGAGTGTCCCCCCCAAAACCAACAACAGCGCCACGAACAGACTAAATACGAGGCATCCTTCAACCCAATTCGATACGGTACTGCTACACGCCAGTGGCTTTATGCAGGCTCCTAACAAGCTTCCCCTATAACTCCTGAAGTTATCCGTATTGATGCATCAGGTGAGCGTGTAAGCCACATGCATCCAAACAGTCCGGGTGGTTCCCATCTCTTCTCCTCCCAGCACATGTCATCCTCAGCCCATGCCAGCTCGACACGTGCATCCGAACACGGAATCTCGGCACCAGATTGAAGGGTAGCCACAGCTGGCCACATGATCTACCCAATGATGAAGGCTTGGTAAATGATGGAACCTACCGAACCTGTGTGTGGCTGCATCGTAAAAAAGATTTTGATTAACTGAAAAAAGATGCATACAATGGCACAGCCAAAGTGGAAATCCGAAACGTGTGTGCGGAACCTCTCTGCACGGAGCTGACGATGGTTGGATTCAATTCCCAAAATGTAAACGCCGCAACTGACGGCTCAACGATACATCAACGATACCTGCATCGGTGGTGCAGATACGAGGCTCCGATCCCTGCCTCTACGTTTATCAACCGTTGAAAACTTTATCATGGATGGCTACATATTGGGGAAACAGGGCGAGCAGCATTCGGCCGTCCACGGTTTTATATAAAAGAACTAAGTATTCAATTGAATACTTCTATCCTTTTACAGGAGAAGAATCTCGACATTCGTTTTTTTTTCTTCCCCTTTCTTCTTCTATCCGTTTTTGTGACTCTCTCAGCCGAAGATGAAGAACATTTGGACCTTGGCTCTGTGCCTCGGCAGCCTTTTGGACGCCACCAGTGCAGTTGACATTCCCGGGCTACAACCTGGGAAGTTCAAAGCATCTCCCCCCCAGGGTAAACCCATTGACCGCAAAAACTGGGCGGTGACCTGCTCCAGCCAGCATCCGGGCAACGAATGTTCCAAAGCTATTGATGGCAACTCAAAATCTTTCTGGCATACCCCTTGGGGCAAGACCAATCCGAGGCCTCCACACACCATCACGGTCGACATGAAAGCCGTCAAGAATATCAATGGAGTCTCTCAGCTTCCTCGCCAGGACAGCAACATTCGCAACTGGATAGGGCGCCATGACGTGTTCCTCAGCACGGACGGGAAGAACTGGGGTTCCCCTGTTGCAACAGGAACATGGTGGGCCGATAAAACCGAGAAATTCGCCAATTTCGAACCACAGCCTGCCCGCTATGTGCGCCTGGTTGCCGTCTCCGAAGCAACCGACAACCCTTGGATCAGCATCGCGGAACTTAACGTCTACGCAGCCTCGTCTTTCAGCGCCCCACAGCCCGGACTAGGACGTTGGGGCCCTACTCTTGACTTCCCCGTCGTCCCTGTGGCCGGTGCAGTTGAGCCAACAAGCGGCAGGGTGGTTGTTTGGTCTGCCTTCCTCTATGATGATTTCCACCATCCTACACCCGGTGGTGGCTTGACGCTGAGCTCCGTCTGGGACCCGGCTACTGGCATCATTACTCCACGCAATATTACCCACACTCGCCACGACATGTTCTGCCCGGGCATTTCTATGGACGGTGATGGGCGGATTGTGGTGACCGGCGGAAATGACGCCAAAAAAACAAGCCTCTACGATTCTCCCAGCGACACTTGGATCACAGGCCCGGAGATGAACATTGCACGCGGGTATCAATCGTCTGCTACAACATCCGACGGCCGTGTGTTTACAATTGGCGGTTCTTGGAGTGGTCCCAGGGGAGGGAAAAACGGTGAAATCTACGATCCAAAGTTGAAAAAATGGACTTTGCTCCCAGCGGCCCTTGTTCAGCCAATGCTTACGGCTGATAAAGAAGGCATCTATCGCGCCGATAACCACGCATGGTTATTTGGCTGGAAGAAAGGAACCGTCTTCCAAGCCGGCCCAAGCACTGCGATGAACTGGTATTACACGAGCGGAACCAATGGCGATGTGAAGCCCGCTGGTAAACGACAAGCGGGTGGCAAAGTTGACCCAGATTCAATGTGTGGAAATTCGGTCATGTATGATGCGGTCAAGGGCAAGATCCTGACCTTTGGCGGCTCCCCTAATTACCGGTATTCTGATGCCACAGCTAATGCACACGTCATCACAATCGGCGAGCCTGGAAGTACCGCTCAAACAGCCTCGGCCGGCAATGGCCAAGGATTACATCCTCGCATCTTTCACACCTCAGTTGTGCTCCCTGACGGAACCGTCTTTATTACCGGAGGCCAGCAACATTCCCAGCCTTTTGCAGATTCGACCCCCCAACTTGAGCCCGAGCTATACCTCCCCGCCTCTAATACCTTCATCAAGCAGCAGAGGAATTCAATCATACGAGTCTACCATAGTATTTCGTTGCTGCTACCGGATGGAAGGGTATTCAATGGCGGCGGGGGGCTGTGTGGCGCTTGCACGACAAACCACTTTGATGCTCAAATTTTCACACCGAATTATCTCTACGATAAGAACGGCAACCTTGCAACTCGACCAAGAATCTCGAGCACTTCAACTAAGACCGCGAAAGTAGGCAGCACCATTGATTTTACCGCGAGCGGTCCGATTAAGCAGGCTTCTTTGATTCGATATGGGACTGCGACACACACGGTCAACACTGACCAGCGACGTATTGCTCTGACATTGGCGAACGCTGGGACAAACAGGTATTCATTCAAAATTCCGAATGACCCGGGAATTGCTCTGCCGGGATACTGGATGCTTTTTGTGCTGAACTCGGCGGGGGTACCGAGTGTTGCCACTACTATCAAGGTGACAACTTAATAATAATCCGGTCCGATGGAAATAGGTGTGTTGTTTAGGTGTCGATATTCACTTCATATTATCTGATCATCATTCTCAACTATTGTATCGAGATAGTATTTTCATATTAGCTTCAGGTGGTTCTTCGGACTCCTCCCTATACCTAGCCCTCAAGGAACGCTTCCACTTCCGTCTCATCACACGGCTCTCTCTGAGATGTTAACTAGCAGATAATTTCACCAAGCTCGTTCTTTATTGTCCCCTGTAAATACTATTTCGTTGCCAGGTTGAAATAAAATCGCCTAAAAAAGACGGAGAAACCAATTGGCGAGCGTAAACTGCTCAACCGCGACAGGGTTGCGGGTAAAATTTACACCCTTCGAGATCCATCATGCCCATAGCAATGCTGGGCTTTGGGTTGAGGGTTGGCACGTGTGTTCTGAAATGGTAGGAAACGCAATTAAGTCCACCAAAAATCTGCCACAGCGACGCATTCTTCGTTTGAAGTTGGATGTAAGAGCTAGACCGAGGTTGTCTCTAGTAACCACCTCCGCGACGCAAGATTGATAAATAAGCCTCTTCCCACTCAGTCTTCATCTGCCTACATCTCACCATATAGCATTAGGCTACTCTCTACTTCCGGCCATTCTTCTTAAATAACTGCAAAACTTCCTGGTTTCTAAATATAGTAGCAATATCAATAGGCATCTCCTGCAGCGCGTCGGATGCTTAGTTTTGGGTTATTTTGAAGGACTTAGAGAGCTAAGGGTCTTCCGCTCAGTATGTGAATATGACATGCTGAGTTGTTAAGATTTGATTGATTGAATGAGAAGTTAGATGAAATAAGGAAAAGTGCGACGCATGCTTATCAAGTACGTTAACTAAAGTATATAAGTTATATATAATTATATTTTTATAAAAGTTCTCTATTTATATAAGACATCCTCTAAAGCTAGCTTTCTAAATTACAGTAATAGATTGTTTCTTTACATTCTATTAGGCTTGGCTCGACTTTTTTATTTATTATAAAGTGGCACGTACCTTCATATAGCCGAGTTACGAACTTAATCCTAGATATCTCTTAAGAACTAAGCAATGTGCTCTATAAAAGCACTCGAATCCAGCAGCTACAGCCGCCTCTACAATATAATGTTCTTATATCTCTTCACTTATTAGGTCCTCGAGAACAGCATAGAAAGCACGGCATTGGCCCCAGGCCATAGGACAAAACATAGAGGATCTCACATTATACTTACAGTATTATAGAAGTCGGTGATAGTAAAGACGCCCTAAACACCTCTGAAAGCTTCCGGTAAGGTCGATAGAGCTATGAGGTCTGCTTTAATAAGCTCAGCTCCTTTTAGAGCTAGTGCCTTTGCCTTTTCTGAATCTGGGTTCTTAGTAAGGCATCGGACTTAGTACTGATCCAGATACTGAACAAGCAAGTTGGCAATGGATCCGCCTAGTGCTGTTAGTGACAGGAACGCAAAGGAAAGAAAGGGTGGAGGGTGAACTGACCTTGAGTGCCGGTTGCACTAAGGACCAAGACAGTTTTCTTCGTCATGACAGCGGTGGTTTGATGCTGTTCGAAGGTGCCGTTTTGTTGCAGTGATTCATAACTAATGTCTCTGGGCAAGCAATCGTGTATTCTGGCTTATGTATGTCCCAAAATAGAGCTCGTCAACAACAGTACATGCGGGACACGGTCAGGCCAATGTCGGGGATAAAGTTGGACAATTTTCCGGGGGCCTCATTAGGAGTCTAAAAACTCAAGAAATCTTGGAGACGGAACGAACCTACGATGCAGGGCCCACGTTCGAAAGTTGTCTCTTGGAGCTGCTCGAAATTTGCCCTTCGAATGGAGCGAGCATCTCATGGTCATGTTCTACGATACTTTATTATGGGACGGCATTGTCTGCGGCTTAAAGACTCATGATGAATGGCGACGACTGCTTTGACATCTTGTCCGCCGCATATCTGGGCCGGAGCGACATTGGGTCCTGCGAAGTGATTAAATTTCTCGTCTTTCGACGCAGCAGAATGCCTTAGTAAGACATTCGCTCAGGCCATCACATGACTGCGACGATCTGATTTCCCAAGGGATAAACTGGGCTTGAGCAGAGTTTATGTTGGCAGGGTATCAGGGCGGATCTGAGCAATAACGGAGGTTGTCACGTTAAGCATACCTGTACGACGGCCAACCCACCCAGACACGATTCAACTAGGTAGAAGTTTCCGCTGTGCTGGTTGTAGGACCGTTAACATTATGGATGGGACTCGCCAAGATTTTGGACGCACAGATGGTCCAAATTCCTACCAATTGGTTGCGAGAAGGCACAACTGGAGACATTGACATGATTGTTAAGGACCTGGTGGAAATGGCGGAATTTAGACTTCGACGGGACCCTGTCGTCTCATTTGCGTATGAGTGTGTTGTTTGGGGGACACATATCGATACATGGGAGGGTACTTGAACCTGCAAGAGAAGAAAGGAATGACCGCACTGGAAGGACACACGCAAGGCCTCGATCAATTGTGTGTTGCTTCGAGGACGCCAATAAGAAATGGTTTTAGAAAAGAAGGCCGCAGAAGATTTCTGAAAGTTCGTGCGGCAGCTCGATATTCAAGCCACCGAGAAGGACGGCCAATAGAGGTTCGGACGAGACATCTCGTGAACACAAGCCTTTTCTGGGAAATGCGGCTTCTATTGGCGAAACCGGCAAAGTCGGCGCGCGTCCGTGCTGAAAGAAGTCTCAACCCGAGAAGGGCAGCCTCACCTCAACACCCGTCGCCTGGGGTTTGAGCCAGCGCTTCTGAGCATGGCTGGCCATCCGAGACACTCGATTCGTTCCCATCTCTCGAGCCAACACAGGACAAGTTCTAGACTTTCAATTGTTAACTTTAAACGATTAGCGCTGAAGAAGTTGTGGAGACTGATTAAGCGAGCAGGGACTTCTTTTCCCCAGTCCCCACCATCTTGACCCCATTGCCTAATGTCGGCGTGACATGCTGCTATACTTTCTATGGTATGGCACATCTGCAGCCTGGAAGCATCATAGCACGGCAGACTAACGCTGGGGCCGATGTTTCCTAACGTAAAGGAAACCACAGATCACATAATTCCCGACGCTAGACAGTTCTCATTTGGTCTAGAAAGTGAAGAACGCCTCAGTCCCTTCTAATATAAATTTTATTCAGGCCCTATGACCCTCTGAGATTAAAGTGAAAAGGAAATTAGAGAGAAAGAAATAACGCTGGCGTTTTCTTATAATACATTCAAAGCTCAGTAAATATAGGGCTGGCTGGCTAAGGTAGGAAGTAGTTGCTAGCTGGGCTTCCTGCTTCTAAATCAAACATAATTAACTACATAGGTTACTACTAAGAATCGGAAAAGGCTGTTTATAAACAAAAAGGTAATTATTCCTGCCTCCACTCTAAGAGAACTTCATTACTAGTTTATAACCTAAACTACAGCTAATAGCAACCATTAATCCCACTATAGCAGATTCCCCCTCTTAATATTCTAAAGGTAGTTAAAGCATCCCCTTTTTATCTTTTATAATCTATATACTATCGGTTCTTATACCCTAGCCAGAGCGGCAAATACCCCGTAAGGTTGCGTCAGTCGACCGATTATTAATAGCTGGCTGTAGAGCCGGGAGATATAGGTTCAGAAGTCTAATGTCAGTAGAGAGGAGAGAGTTTCATATCGGATTAAATGAAAGGTGGGTAATCAACCGGTTAATCCCAAGCGTCTGCACGCACGCGCCCGTCGCTGCATCCCCCTAAAGGGGTAATGGGGCTCCCAGAGGGCCTGAGAGATTCTTGACACGATTTGGTGGCCCATCCCCGGCGATTGATACATGGGCACCTGGGTGCTATGTATCAATCGCGTAAGATGCCTACCCAAAAAGGGTTTTGCGTCAAGAACCGATTTGCGCCATTCCGGACGAGCGAAGCTGCCGTATCTCGGACTCAGGGACGGACACGATCTGCGGTATGAATTTTGGTCAAGTTGAATGTGAGGAGGGTACACAGCACGTGTCCCTTAACGCACGTTCAAGTTCTCCAGCTTTGCCTGCTTCTATGAGCAAGACGATAACGACTAAGTGCCGGATCTACTCCGGAAGATCTACCAGGAGTTATTTTACTAGTTAGCGGGGACGCCCTTCGGCTATATACTGCAGCAGAGGCTCTACCTATTCGCAACCAGTTGTAAGGCGACTATTGCGACAGCGGTGGCCGCAGCTTAGGGCTAGGGCCCTAGCTAGGGGTCTACAGTAGTTATGTAGTTCACGCGCCAGGCACTCGAGGAATCCTCGGCAAGTGAACGCTTTAGAATGTAGCAATACCTACTCTTAAGACTCTTATTAGGATCCAAGTGAATCTAACCTTATAATTCATTCATTTCTACACCTTACTAGGTCACTCGCGCGCTATATAAGATAAGAGGGCTAAATAATATAATTAATCTTATATTACTTATGGAGCATAAGACGAGTTAGTATTAATTACTTATTAAAATTATAGAAAGACTTTTATACTTTTTTTATAAATAAGGATAAAATTTAAATTAAAATAGCTAATAAAATTAAAGACCTTATTTAAAAAAGTAAAATAAACCAAGGTTCAAGTTTTAAAAAACCTTTAAAATATAATAATTAATAAAAGAATATAAACTATATAAATCGAAAAAGGCCTAAAGCTAATCTTATAAAATAGAATATTTTAAATAATTTACTTTAGTATTATATTAATTAAAATTATAAAGCTAATTAGTTAGTATTTACTAATTGTTAGAGGTCACTGAGCAGTAGAAGTATAAGCTTTATAGCTTATATAAGGATATTCTTATAAAGAATAATAAAGTAAGAGATATATGAAGATAAGAGTGTCTTATCAGAAGATAGTTTATTATAGTGTATGGTGATAGTGTATGATTCTATTGTATGAGGAAATAAGCCCTAGGGGTAGTCCTTCTTTTATAGACAAATTGAGCCGGCAATTATATAGTCACTAAGACATAAGGTATACCATTAAGAAGCCCAAAAATTCAGCTATTTAGTGGTATTATTTTTGTAATTATATGTCAAGCAAATGCCGAGATATTTTGATTTCAAAGCACGGAGGAATTGAAAGCTTTGATTATAAAGCAAAATTGCTTGATTTCAAAGCACGGACTAATATTAGGCCGATTAGCTATGATTGGTTATATAGTGTGAACAGTGTTATTAATACTGTATTTTAGTATATTTAAATAGAATTTTATATAGAATTTTTAAGCTTATTATAAAGCTTAAAACTTAGCTTATTAAAGGAGATATATGTATTTATACATTTATTTGAGTTTAACACTAATTAAAAAGGGAAATATTAGAACTTAATATATTATTAATTCTTATAAATACTCTTACTTAATAATAAAAGAGTATAAAGAAAAGACTTAAAATATAAAAGGAGTTAAATTAAGCCTTTTAAGAAATACTATTATAGTAATTATTTACATAATTAGAATTAAAGGCTTTTTAAAAGTATAAATAAATACTTACTTATATTTATACAGATTTATAAAAAAAATTAATAAAAATAGAAATAAATAATTAAATTTAAGTAATTAAAAATATAAATAAATCTAGGATTATAATAAATAACTATTAAAAAATTAACTAATTAGTAACTAAGCTTTATATAAGCTTATAAACTAAATAGTAAGTATATACTAAAGGGTTAGTAAGTTATACTTAGAAGAACTTTATAGTATTTCTTTAAAAACTTTATATAGACCCTATATAATAAGAAGTTAAACTCTTAAAAAGGGTATTGAAGCTATAATAGCTTCTTAAGCAGTTACTAATAGATTTCTTTTGTTACGGCTTGGTTTACTAAACAGCGATAGCGGCCCTATAGTGCAGTAATGTGCCCGGATGATCGCCACTTGTTACAGGCTGGGGCCTGGGTGTATATTCTGCTACATCTCACCGCCTCCGTAGCTATCTAGGGCCGGGCCCGTATCGGGCCCACGAAGGAGGATTCCTTCCTCCTCAGCTTTTCATAGATCAATACACGGCTAGTCCCTCAGCGCACCTACCTACG